>KV751331.1:1407343-1433751 GCA_001698575.1 Mola mola | reverse complement strand
AACACAACATGTTCAAAATATGCTTATTTATATGGATTTCATTCACTGACAGTGTTTATACTTTAAATCAGACACATGTGGAGATTTATACAAAAGACTTTCACAAACATTTTTTATACAGTATCTAAAAATATCTTAAGTTATTGATTCAACAACACACAGATGTTTCACATAGGTGACTATTCCATTCTGCCAGATATCTGCAGTAACATTCTGAGTGTAGTTAGTGTTTTTCTATTTATGATATCTTGACTTGCCTTTACAGTCTATAGCCTTTTCAAGCTAAACTGTCCTTGAGACCAAGCTCCATACTGGAGTAATTTTCCAAAAATGATTTTAGAGGCTGAAAGCCTGGGGAATGGCTCATCCTTTAACTCCCTGCTCTTCCATGTGCCTAAATGGAAAGGCAAAGGCAGCGAGAGCACACCGCTGCACACCTGCACATCTCCCGGTTAATTTTATACAGTTTATCCCTTCACCTTTATCCCCTTATGATACAAAAACCATGTACATTTAAAAGCTTTGACTTTGGTAATATCATCTCACATCCTCATCAGTTTGACAGTCAAATCAGGCTGTTCTGTTTGTTCTGCAGATGTTCGTAACATCTTTCCAAATGGCAGCTGTGGCCTAAAAGAGACACGGCTTCCTGTTAGGCCCCCAGTTCATTTCTTCAGCCGTGTTCACCACAGCTGAGGTGCCCTTGAACTAAAGCTTCCTGCCGTGAAGCTGCTCAATACTAACAGCTCACCGAGCGAAGCATTCAATCAAACCTTCTGTGAATCAAGGTTTTAACCACCCATCCCTGCCAGATGGATGTGTTTACATTTTTAAGCACAAAATACGCACCTATAGAGGCAGCAATGCCCGACACGATGGAAAATATTTATTTTCATTTGAAACAGCATTCAAGACTCTTTAATTAATCATTTTTCCTCTGCTTGTTTTTCACAGAAAAGGGAGCTTGAAGATAGAAGTCACGATGACTGTCAGCAGCGTTACTTTGGCCTCAGAATTCCCTGACTCGGTATTATGAAGCGAGATCAGCGCCTTAGCGAGGTATGCTGAGCAGAGGTCAGTGTCACAAAGGTGGCTCTCCTGTCCCGGCGAGATCACCATGGTGACTCATGCCGCGATCCCGAGTTTTGGCTTAAAGTCAGCTATTAACAGCGTCTCTTTTCATTTATTCGGTTCCCGACAATATTGGTTACGAGCTATAGTCCAGTACGTACAGTGATGTCATCAGAACAAGGTCTGTAGGTATAATTAGCTACAATAGTGCGACTATGCTTCTGATGTTTCTTCTTCGCCCCCTACAGTAAGCTGTCGGTAATGCAGAGAAACAGTTACGTCTTCAGATAATATTCAGACTTTTTCACAGCTTATCATCCTCACACTAAAGGGTGACGAAGACTCATTTAACCTCCGTAGGCTAAAACATTTTCCCTTTGAGTTGTGATTTCAGGTGTTGGGACTGAACTAAATGCAGTGTGAAGTTTGAATCTCATGCATCCGTTTAAAGTTTGCTACGACATTTAGTCGACACATTAGAAACAAAATCGGAGTGAATTTATTGGTAAAATATGTAGAGACATGATAAATATTCTCTATCAGCAATGTTGTGGCGCCGTTCTCCCGTGCTTCACGCACAGCCACAATGTTGCTTTTAGCCACAGTCATATATCTCACTAATAATCTTCACAGCTCAACTTGTTCATGATGAATGAAAAAGGCGACACGTGATCCCTTCATTTTGTGCAGAAGAAGAGACAAATTATGCACAAAACAACCCTTTTTTATGTGAATGTGCACAGAATCTGAAGCAGAGAGTCTGAATTAACAAAGAGAGTTGAAAACCACATTCACGGTACCTATAATCTGTAACTAGAACTTCAGGGTCTGTCGAGCACCTCTCACAAAGAAAGCCCAGCTCCGCAGCACATCCACTATTTGTTGTTTTTAATAGTGCGCTCCTCTATTTAAACACAAATGTTTGTCTTCCTACAGAATGTTTACATGTGTGTGTGTGAAAGTTCAGTTCTCTGTTCTGCTCCATCAAGGTTCCCCTGCTGTGGTTTTCAGCCGAGCGGGAGGTCTGACGCATTCTGCTGATTACGATTCCGTGTGTGTGTGTTTGACTTTGTTTATCAGAATGTCATCATATGTCTGAATTTGACGTGCGTCGACTCCCAATTTTGAGTTTTTCTTTTTTTGTGTGATTTAATCAGCATATTTTTTCTCTGCGGTACATCACACACACACACACACACACACACACACACATACACACACAGGATCTGCTGATTGAGGTTTCCTTGCCTCGCGCTTTAGATTTACTGGCCATCCAGGCAGGGAGAGAGAAATAAAAGGAAAGATGGAAGAAAAAAGAGGGAGTGGAGTGAGTGATGGAGGTACAGTATATAGATGGGGAGAGGGAGGCAGTGAATTAGGGTGGAGTAAGGTGAGAAGAATCGTGACTGAGAACAAGGGAGAGGTCGGGAGGAGTGTTAGAGAAAGGAGAGGCGAAAAAATCTGAAGGGAGGAGGAGGAGGGAAAACATCTCCCATTAAGCAGAGATTACAGCTTCTGCCGGTCCACAGTGCAGCAAGACTTCACAACCTCTGGCATCAAGCGCTGATGATATAACACCTTCTTTTAAAGATCAATTTGTCACTTTTCATCGCCTCCTACACCTCGTTCTCTTCCTCCTCCTCCGTGGCCGAGGGCAGAGAAGCCGGTGGAGCGGCAGGAGGAGTCGGAGTCGCGGCCTCATGCAGAGAAAGATGTGAGAAAGCCATTTACGAGCACTTTCGATGATGTCATACACAATAAATCCTCCCCTCGCTCCCGCTGCACGCTTTCCTGTCCTTGTAATAAGAGCCCTGCACACGCACATACACATTGTTCTAAATGGCCAACAGACCAAATCTCTTTGTCCTATATGTCCTTGCGGTTTCTCCCTCCATGTCAGCCATAAACAGAGGTTAGTGGTTCCAAAACTGTGCGACTCCAGCGACCCGTGAAGCGGTCCAACCGTTTTGGCTTGGATTTATACAAACAAATGACCAGGAAGCTTCAGATGTTTATCTGCTAATCATACGTTGATCATATCATCATAAAACGGATTATACATCACAGCTCACAGATGAATGAAAAATACCAGGATAAAGATGGCAACTGTGCCATCCAGCTTCCTGATCTAATTCCCTTCCTGTTTATATCCCACTGAATATGCTCAGTTGGGTTTATCTGGCTGGCCTCGCCCATGACCTCCCACTTGGCCCGTAGGGCTAATACACACCAACCCGACGACAAGGACGAGACAGAGAAACCCCCTGCTGTGTCACAGATGTGGAGGCTGAAACCTGCCACACGTTACATCGGAGTTTGTGTATGTCATTCAATAGGAGAAACTGGAAGACTTATCTGTCAAAATAAGACTGTAAACAAAACACACGTTTGCTTGTGACTCTTGTTCGCTTCCTCGATCATGAATTCGTGAAATCACGGATTACAAAGGGCCTCCTTTTCTTCACTTCAACGGCCAAAAAGAGCGGTCTCTTTCGCTGAAAAATTCTTTAAAGAAAAGATATTTCCAACGGCAAGTTGTCTTTCCTTGTTGGCCAGGCTAAGCAGACGCAGATGCTCACCAGTCGATCGTCGGATTGGTGTATACCAGCCTATACTGCTGAAAAGATAAAAAAATGTAATGAGCCCAACGATTTTTAAAATCACTTTTTTCTCTGTTCCAAGAGGGATTGGACATGTAAAAACCCACCAGAAATGGGTAAATGACTGACTTTATTTGCAGTTCAAGGTGTTCCTGTCACGTTAAGAGATGACTATTTTATAATGGTGGACTATGGAGAAAATCATTTGGGGCCATTTTTAGTCGCAATACCACAAGTTGGCCACTGGGCAAAACTAGAGGCAAGGTTGAGCGTTTTCACCTTATCTGGACTGTAGATGACACCGTCGTGCTAATAGGCTATAACCACGTCCTCTTTTGAAAACTCTTTTGTTATCATCATCAAAGTCATACCAATGCCATGGTTGAACCTGGTGAGTAACACTGGCTAGCTATTCTGCTGCCGCGGCGACAAAAGTAGTTTTTTTGTTCTAAATTCTACTTTAGCCAGTCTCTAATGCTTGTGGGTACGAGCTGGTCTTTACCAGATGTGTTACAAATACAGATGTTGGTAAAAAGAGCATGTAGTCACCGCTCACTTAAATCCACATGATTAGTAAGGAGATCAGATAAAACACACGAAACAACCAGCACATTTTAATCAGTCATCCTGTTACAGACTGATAACACATCACTTTCCTTGAGACATGAAAAACTTCCAGAGCCTCTGACTTGCAGAGGCTGAAAGGGTCGCGGGTGACGGAGACGAGGGCTTTCCTTGGTGGCAAGCGAGGCGACCTTGTTCTTCACTGTATAAAACAGACAGAATACAAATCATATCCTCGATGGGAGCAGACAGAGTGTGAATTTCTTGTCGGAGCGCAGAGAGAGAGAGAGAGAGAGAGAGAAGTGAGATAATAGCCCTCAGCTAATCCACTGCGCACTGAAAACTCATTACTCCATAAGAAGAAAACGGGGGGGGAAACTTCCCCAAAACGGAAAGAAATACTCTGCTTAAGGTGAAGACCTCGACACAAACTGCTTGGTTTGCCTCATGTGTGAAATTTCTTTTATGTACAGTTCAGCGGATTTGACTCCTTGTCTTTATTGAAGCGGAGCTTTGTACCAGCCCCGGTGGTGGAGACCGGCAACGCCCCAAGACACCAACTAGCACTCACACACACACACACACACACACACAGTTATTATACCTAAACAAACAGAAGTCAGCAACAGAGACAGCATCAAGTTCTAGCCTCTAAACTACAACTAAGCTCGGGTAAACGTACACTTAATGTAAGACATTTTCCTTAAGTTGTCTTCATCACTCAATTTCATGTGTGCCAAAGTTATATTTCAGCACAGTAACAACTTTTTCTCAAATATGACTTTCTGGGTTCTTTCAAGGTATTGACTAAAGTCATATACCAATATATATATTTTCCTCTATTCATTGTGGGGTATTATCAGGATAAGCAGCGTTTTCCATTATTCTGTGACTTCTTATGTATTTTTTTTTATTTTTTTTTATCAGAATTCCTGACTGAAAACCATCGTTTCCTACTTGTTGGCCTCCAAATGTAATCAATGTGTAACACTTAAAATAAAGTTACATACCACTATGTCATGTAAATCTACAACAAAAAACAGCAACTATAAATATTTCAATTACTTAGTCAATGATTGTTTACTCTTTCAAAACAAAGAAAAGCAGTGATCAGGCCTCCATGTTGTCCTGTTGAAATGAACTGTGGCATGTGACCACATGACATGCTGAGTCAGTTTCTTCTACAAACGTTAATGTTAGTTTATAAAGGAGTCCCATATTGGACTTCTTGTTTCAAAATGTTAAAACACCAAAAATGCGCCTTCCAGGGAGAGAACCAGGCTGTGCAGCCAGTTTGACATAGTGGCAAAACTGCGCAATTGCAACATCAAGTCATGGAGAAGGTCCCAAAAACACACTTTCCCATGACTTCCTTGCATTGTTAAACATTTTTGAACATAAAATCTGCAGTTTTGATATCAGAATGTGGAAAATCTTTAACCAGATGTGGTGGAAGTCACCTGTGGGTCTCCTCTCTGAGCCTGACAGTGTGAAAGATCTGGAGGGTGAGACGACCTGAGTTAGTTATAATCTGCCCCCCTCCCTGCTAGATTCCTCCAGATCCTTCACACTGGACTTTTAATACTGTAATTTTCAAGATAGTTTAGGAGCCCCGAGGATCTGCAGTGCGGATTCGTCAGAGCGCGATCACCTCCTGCAGGGGACCAGGTGCTGGATATTAACTGTGCGCCAACAGCGACTCAATGGAGAAGTCACAGAGCAGCTTCTCAGCCGTGTGGAAACAATTCAGGTCCTTTCACCTTCCACTGCACAAACTGCACGTTCACACGTGATAACGAGTTCATATTCCGGCAGCACAAGCGATTTAGAAAGTCCCTGAGAAAACCTGCATGCTAGATGAAATTACTGAAGATTAGATTGTGCCTTGATTATCTTTATTCCCGCTTCAGGTGGAAAATGTGAGCTCAGCATGTCCAGAAAGGAGGCAAAGGCGAGGACCTGTTTTAACGCCTCTTGGTAAGCGGGCGGAACATGAAATGCCCTCCTGGCCACAGCAGTTCGGGACTGCATTACAACCAGCCTGTTACAGTAAACTGTACTCAGCGTGCAGCCACACCGCTGCAGCATGTGGAGGAGAAACTCCAAGTGCAAACAGGCGAGAGCTCTCTCACATAGAGAAAATCGGAAGTTTGGAAACAATAAAACCTCCAGGAAGAGCAAAAAAATGAAAACAAAAAAAAAAACACCACCAGAGTGCGTGTATGCGCGCGTGCACGCGTAGACGTGGAAAGAATAGATTTGATCTTACCTCCCAACGCTTGTTTCATAACGAAATTCATGATGATGGCTTTTAATTCCCTGCCTTCCTTTTCCCAGCAATGTTACATTCAACTGTGACGGAAGAGCAGAAGTGCGGGTCTGGATAAGAAAATGACAAAAAAAAGAACAAGAAAAAGCGGAATTATTTCATCACAAGCAACGGAGGGAAAAAGTCACAATGAAATCACTTACTGGTTATTAAAGAAGAAGAACAAAATTATACGGACAGAAAGACTCTGTGTTATCGTGATCGTGCCGGGGACGTTCTGTCAGTGCGCCACCGAAGGACACCGAGGTCAGGATGGTGCACGCACGACCCGCACACACACACTGAGAGAGCGCGCACTAACCCGGCGGCCACGGTGTTCGGTGCCGCGCACGGACGCGCGTGTGTCTGTCACGCACAGGCAGTGATGAACCTAAGGAGTTTTGGAGAAAGTGCTCCTTTCCCGATCATGTGGTAAAACTTTCCGTCGTCCGTCGGAGGGACACATCCGTCCCACTCCGGCATGAGAGAGCGACTCGCACGGCGCCACCGACGCGGACCGATCCGCGGCGAACGTGCGGCGAACGTGTTCAACATCGACCCGACCGTGCGTCCGCGTGCACGGAGACACGCGTGCACCTCCGTGTTTTTTCCAGATCCGAGGCTGCTTCTGCACCACCGCCGGGTGCACAGCGCATCGAGCTGCAGGTTTACCTCCGTCCGGCGCCTGGATGAGATCCTCCTCACGCACGCACGCACGCACGCACGCACACGCCGAGCACGGATCGCAGAGCAGAGTTCTCCTGCAGCGGGCTGATCTAACTGCTCGTCCCCTGCATCTCCGGCTCCCGGGGCTGGAATAATGAAGGACGTCCTTGGTGCCTCCTCCTGCTGCCGCTTCGTCTTCCTGCACACACACACACACACACACACACACACGCACGCACGCACTCACTCACTTTAATACACGCACACGAAGAGAGAGAGAGAGAGAGAGAGGAGGGGTGGAGGGGGTGGTGTTGCCGTTCACGCCGCGATGGGAAGGGGTGACTGACTCACATGGAGGGGCGGGGAGAGGAACGTCCCGCTAACCGATAGAGAGAGATCAATTATTCAGCTCACAGTGGCTGGCTGCTCCGTCCTACAGTCCTTCCCCTTCCCCGTCCCCTTCCGCTTCCTCTTCCGCTTCCCCTTCCCCTTCCCCTTCCCCTTCCCGGCAACGGGCAGAGGGACCCGGCTCTCACTTCGAACAGCAGCGCACAGAGTAACGGGAACATGACGGATGGAAATGATGGAGCTGCTTGTCTGTTTGGATGCGCGCACGCATCCAGGGAATTTGACACAGTCCCTGTGGGCTTCTTCTCCCGCTGCAGTGAGGATTTCCACATTGTGCTGTCTCCTGCACCATTTTCTTCATCACCGTACCTGGCTTTAGATCGTCTTTGAGACAGCGGACATACCAGTGGTGTGCAGAGCCTCTGTCAGGGGCTGGGGCACATTAAAAAAAGAGGCACCTCCTCACGCAGCCCCTCTAGGTGCTATCTAAAGCTCCATTTCCACCAGACCGTATTGTTCAGTTCAGTTCAGTTTAGTACAGTTCGCATTTTTTTGCGTTTCCATTGTCAAAAGCTGTGAAATTTACCCTTAAATAGCAAACTGTACCGTGCCAGCTTGTCTCCCTTTGCTTGGTGTACCAACTAGAGCTATCCTGTACCATAAATTGGGGGTAAACCAACCGCAGTCCGCTGATTGGTCGACAGAATCGCTACTTCCCTGCGACGGTTAGGCCGTATTTCTCCAGGCGGTGAGCAGACTTTTCTCAAACAGAGCCTGTTCACTTTGTGTGATAAACAGCCAACGAGAAACAACAGGAAATGCTGGATGTCCTCCATTGTTTCCTTTGTTTGTTGTCACGGTTCCTTCGTCGACTGTATTAGAGGGGTACGCTGTATCGTGTTCCTATGAGGTCACGCTACTTGGGTAGCTGGTGCGGTCAGGCTACCCCACCCAGCAGGTAGGGTCGCCAAGGGAAACACACGAATGTAAAGAACTTACCGTTCCCAAGTGTGCCGTTCGGACCTGAACCGCACTGCTGGGTGGAGACGTGGCCTCACCAACATAAACAGCAGGCAAACGGGTTCAATGCAGGACTTCGCTATGAGAGATATGTATAAGTTATTTACATATGGAGGGCCACCCATTACAAGGTAAAAGTCCTTATTTTACCCCATTTTATCTTAACGGATCTTTAGGTGAACATTACCATGTAGATTTTGTTCCTAAATGTAACCAAACTCTTTCATAATGTTAATAACAGTCCAACGAACATTAAGGCTGTCCCTGGCGTGCCCTGAACTGTCCCCATTGTCTTTCCTCATCAGCATTTGGTCCAGCCAACCTGAAGACGATTTAAAATGAGAGACATCGCTCTCATTGGCTGTCAAAGTATTGAGCCTGTCGCGGCACTATCAATGATTTCACCCACTTAGTGCGATTTTGCTTTAATTTGTTACGGTGCCTCTTGCGTTCTTCTTCCACACATCCAACGGGTCGCGGGCTGACAACATTAGGGCCATTTTCATCTTCGAATCATGCAAAATGAGGTTTTGTTTACATTTTTAATGTCTGCATATACGTCTTCCAGTTTCCCATTCCACTACACGTTACACTATTATAATAATAAATTACACGCTCTCATGCAGGCACAGAACATACAGTAGGGTTCGTTCATTCGTTCTGGCTAATTCTTTACATCACGTATGTGTGTAACAGCCCTGAGTCTACATTCTCACTGTCACCACAATCTGACACCCCCCCCTCCCCAATGTGACCCAGATCTGATTGTTTCGTAACACTGTGACAGGCACAATAAACCAAGAATCTTATCTTTCAGATCAGATGGGCTGCTTTCACATGCGCTTCCAAATCAGATACAGATCAGATATTTTGAAACGGGGTCTCGGTCTGAACCCGTGTTGGAATTCAGTGCTACATATATGTCGCTCTAGATCAACAATCTTCCCTGTGCAGGTGGAAGGGGTGGCCATGGTTAAACTTTTACCTGTCTGCCTCTCCTCCTCCTCTTCATCTGCCGACGCATTCACTGCCTCTTGAAGAGCCCGACCGATACAGCGGTTTGGCCAATATTATCGGCCGATATTGGCCTATCACAGATCTATCGTATATATAAGCTACCAGTGAAGGTTACTGTTTTAGTGCACCGCTGTTATTTATTCTGCATCTGTTGCATGTTTTTGTTACAAATATTTGATAACCTCATTTGACGGATCATTGAGAAATATTTGTGTGGACACACTAGACTCTTATATAATTGAGCACCAAAGCTTGAAATGAACATAGTCTAACTGGACATTATGAAATGGACACTAGAAAGGGAAGTAGAGCAACAACGTTTGACCAGGTTATTGACCAAGTTGTTTCAATGGACGTTAATAATGCAAATGGTTTGCCTCTGAGCAAGTTTTAGGTAAATGCAGTAGCTGTAGCTGATTAGCTGACCTCTGCCTACGGGCAGGAGATGACATTTAAGTAGACTACTTTTTTATTTATCCTCAGCTCAGTTGACAGAAGCTGTCGTGTGTTTCTGCAAAGCAGTAATAGGTTTCATTGTATCAGAATTTCTACAATATGTATCATATGACCCTTCAGAGTACATGCAGTTTATAAACATCGTTTTTCGTTGTGTGACACCTCGAAGAGCAGCCAAGTGAGAGACCAAAATGGGTGTTTGACTTCTCTTAACTTAATTTTCTTTTTTGGAATCAAAAAAAGGATGCAGGGGATGTTTTTTGGGTTTTTATTTTTTATTTTTTTTTATGACTTTAATATGAAGTTTGAATATGCACCAACATTTATTCTAAAGAGAAGCTGTAGTTTGACTTTCACCAGGCAGATTTAAAATGACTACAATGTGTCTTTGTTTTCGTACATGCTGCTCGGCAGTGGATCGCCTGTCACTGGTAATTGGTCAGTAATATTACTTTATGGCTGGAGACCGATTTAAGAGGCTGAGTTCCTGGAAAATGCTGTCCTTGTTTATCATCCTGCATGTGCAAATAAGAGGGGTGCTCACTCATAAAACAAACTCTGAATGACTATGACATAATCTCTAACATGATCTAACAGGGCTCTCCATCGATTTTACGAACACAGATATCTGTTTACTTGTCTCGGGGAGAAGATCAGCCTGTGCTACTGAGTTGCCTTATGAGATGGTTTAGCACTGTTATGAGCGTGAACCACACTGGAGGCTAAAAGTTAGGACTTCTTGGCCTTACTTTTGACCAGTCACTTCCTAAATTGCTGGAGCAGCTGTCTAAAGGCGGACATGTTCATCCTCTCTAAAACAGCAGATTTAAAAGATTTATAGTGTCTTTCTCTTGAGCTCCACTGACTCTATACTGAAGGACCCCAGGCGCCCTTAAATGGTGTTCTACGCTCTTATGCGAGCTTGCACAGACAGGTTTATTAATAGTGTATGTCACTTTCACATATACATTCTGTATCTGCTTGTTCACCATGTACAGTCAGAGGCTGTGTCACACTTCAAACCCGTCACACTCTGTTAACACCTGCTGCATTACAGCATACTTGAAAATGTCAGATTGCGCAGTGATTGTTTTAAAAAGGAATACTGGACCACCTGAATCCTTTTTGTTCTGCCTTTATAACAATGTTTCTTGACTGGATTTTACATGCGAGGAGGTTTAAAATGATCTTTTTCTGTCTCACCAGCCATCTTTGCACTAAATTTCCTTTGGACAAATGATGTATTCTGCAAGTGTATTCAAAGCTGTGACACTAAAATTTCTCATCTACACACCTGCCGAGCCGCTTCTCATTTCGTGTCCAATTCTGCATTCACCGCTGTTCTTTGGTTTGCAATATTTGTATGTGAAATCGTGCTAACTCGAGGGCGTCTCGCTATTCAGCTGCATAGGAGGGGCTTGACAAGTTCCCTGGAATGAGGCTGTTCGTAGAGAGTTCAAATCCCCGCTCTCATTTTATCTCACCTGTTTGCTGCTTTTTAGGCATCTCAGTAACAAGCACTTGAACAGCTTGCCAAACTCAGGTGATTAAGCTTCTTCAGGTTCCACACCGACTCATTTCCCCTGAATACTGTGGCTCAGACGGAGATAAAGTCGTGTCCCTTCGAACAATGTTCTGCATGAAACTGTACACACATGACGTTAGACGTGCCAAGCTGTATTCGCAGAAATCCCTGGCAGGATAAAGTGTTGTTAAAAATTCAAGCAGCCTGTGTGGCCCATGTGTATGATGTTTTTCTCATTAAAGCAGCAGGAGGCAAGATTTACATATGAAAACACATCATCTCTTACTTATAGAAAAGCTGTAGTGCAGCAGGGAAGCATGCTAACACTGGTGTGTGGTTGGGTTTTTGACAATATCAATAGTAAGGAGGTGAACTGAATCTTTGAAATGTCTTCATGTTGCCCAGCCAGTGTTCGATTTTTCCTTCCTGCTTCTCTACCCTCTGGTTTCTTTTGACATAAAGCATCAAAGACCTGCGGGGCAGGTTAGCGTGGCCACAGTTTGCCTGTTTTACTGACTGCTTTCACGATTTCTGTGAGTCCCTCATTTCAAAGTTTCCTCTCCTCTTTATTTTATTTTGCAGACGCTTGCTGAGTGCAGCATTTATACAAAGGCCATTCATGCTAGTTTGTCTTGTTTTATCATCTGATGAAGGCTGGAATTTTCACTTCAGCTCTGCCAAGTATTACATGAGGCTACTCCCCTGTGTGTTTGTGTTTAGTATCAATTTTAAAGTGAAAATTTTTTTTGTATCCGCAAAGGAAAACACAAAATTCAGGCACCAAGTGACGGTTTGAAATATGCATTACGACAAAATAAATACCCTCTGCTGCTTTCATGTTTTCATTGGGAAGAGTAAATGCACATATTCTGACTATTTAAGGCAACTTGTCTCCCTGACCACCCAGAAAGCCAAACCGTATTTTAAAGACAGCCTCCAATGAAAATAATGTTTTTTGACCTTTTTGACATGTCCATACGCTGTTTTTATATGTACTGTGACAAACATCATGACCAAAATTAGCAGTAATCTGATTTCTGCAGTCATTCTGCAAGTCTAAACAAATGAATTCTGGTCTCCTGTGTAGAAAACCTAACCCAATGACCTATGGGGGTGTGGCTTAACATTCCGATGCATCAACTTGTAGGCAACCTTGTACAAGTAGCTCCTCCTCTTCTTCCTGTGAACCCGTTTCTGGTTCAAACATGTATGGCTGAGTTACTCCATTGTTAGATCTTGACACTGTGCGGCGTGTAGTAGACTGGTTTACTTTAGTCTGCCACAGTAGACTAGTTTAAAAGTTGAAAGATGACAGAGCAGGCAAAATCCAACTTATTCTAGCTGAAGGCAAGTGGCAGAGCGGGGTATAGAGATGGTTCATAAGTCACCTAATTGAGGCAAAGGTGCACAATTACATCCAGGTCAACTTAGAGGCCACAAAGCGATTTTTGTAAAATGAAAAAAAAAAACCCCAATATGTAATTTTATGAAACAGAAAAGAGTTTAAGGGTTTAATAAATGGGAGGAGCAAGAATTTAAGATATTAATTGAATAATAGAAAAATAATAAGAACTGAGATTCATGAATATGAGCTGTGGCTGATCTCGTAATAAGGAGGTTTTGTCGAACTGATGTTGAAAATGTTCATGTGGAGTACATAAGTGGGCCTAAATGTCATTTGAGAAAAGGTCTCAGTGGAATTGTATGCATGATTATGTAGCTGCCCTCCATTCATTTCCATTATCCTCAACTGTCACACAAGACTGCTGCCACAGATGGCCTCCCAGGATGCCTATTGGCCAAGCAGAGGTCATTTGAGTCCACCCACAAGCCCTCATGTGTCCTCTCCATCAGTCTCTGAGGTGACTATTGATCAGGAGCAGCGATCAATGGTAAGTCACATTAAGTGATTTTTTTTTAAAGCTATTACTGTCATTGCTGAATGGCACTGCCAATGGGACTTTGAATACATTCGATTCATCCGATCAATCTTAGTGATTTAGTTCCGTTGTTGAAATGCATAAAACCTGCGTAGGCTCAGACCCTCTGGTGGTGGTGGAGTCAGTGTATGTATCCGAATGACGGTGGATCGGATAGTTTGGATCAAATCAACGTGGAGTGTGAAGACCCTGCGGCTGATTGGATTGGAAAGTTTCTACTTTGACGATTCTCAGCGAGTAAATGGAAGACAATTCCACTCGCCAGTCAGTTGTCTGAAACCGTCACAGATGAAATAGATAGTGTTGTTAACAATCTGTCGGTCACATCACAAACATTGTTTTTTATGCATCTTTTGTTGTTGCTGCTATGAGAGGCTCTATGAGTGACCTTCAGAAGTTACTTCAACAGCAAAAAATAGACCTGAATGGGCTCATTGTTTATGTGAATGAAACATACTCTGTATTTTCACGGAAGCAATTAATTTCATTTACATTTAAAACTTTAATTATTATTTGAAATTAGCTACAGTGCCAAGTTTATCTGCTTACGATTCTTTGGAAGCAGTGAGGTGAAGTCAAAAATAATGTTTTTCATTTTGTTTTCATGTAGCTATTTTCTGGTCTCAGCATTGTATTTTCTTTGCCAGTGTTTAATACTGTTAATATTTTTAAACAAACACACAGTTTTATTGAGTAGCAGTGCAGTGTACTTCCTCAGTACCTTCCTGAAGTTGAAATGACACTGACACTCTGACTCCTAACTGTTATTCCTACCCTTTAAACAAAACTTACTTCCTCAGTACCTTCCTGAAGTTGAAATGACACTGACACTGACTCCTAACTGTTATTCCTACCCTTTAAACAAAACTGCCCCAAATATAACCTGATGCGTCTGATGCTGTGTCCCCGCACTTTTCCTGCACGGACCGAGCACAAGGGCAGAAAAAGGCTCTCCCCTGACATCTTGTTAATGCAGCCAAGGTCCATTTTAATGTACTATATTCTCTGTTTGCTGCTCTTCAAACACACACAGTAGTTAGTGCAATGGATATCTGCAGGAGAAGCAGGCAGGGCACAGGATCCCCAGTTCTCTTCCAAAGCTGATCTATGCATCTAAGAGGCGAGGTGGTCTGAAAACCATCATGAAAAGTCTCCGAGAAGCCATTGACGTGCTGTATTCATTCCCACGTGTGCTTGGTGATCATCCCACACATTTCCCCAGAGGATAAATTTGGCCTTACAGCCGCTTACTGCTGCTCTGTGTTCGGTTTTAGTTGTGTGTCTCCTCGCCAAATGACCTCCCAAACACAGAAGTAAGACAAATCACCTTATAGATGAGGATTCATTCCAATCCCATTTAATACACACAGCCCTGAAATATTAATCTATCCAAAGCAACAGAGTTGTGTTTCGATCGTTATATTCCAACAGGTCTTAACTTAATTAGATGGTAGAAAAAAATGTGAAAACCAAGAAAAACAATAGGTGCAGTTATTTTTTAAAACGCAATAAAGTATTGAGTTATTTCAAACAAAGGGTAACAAAGCTTGTCTTCCTCGTTGTTAGTCCAGCTCGAAAAAAGCAAAAAGCAGAGAACCAGACAGTCTAAAGTGGCGCAGTGTGTACACATTTGAGGGTGTAATTAAGTATGAGTATAAATAAGTAAGGTTGGACAACTGAACTGGAGTCTGATGGGTTGATTAATAATGGGCCTTCTTTGTTTTTGTTGACAGTTTCCGCCTAAATCAGTTGCTAAAGTGTTAACATGGCGTCTGTGTTCGCTAATTAGACGAATAAGAGGAGTAATAGGAGGAAGAAATCTTTAGTTTTCACATGATAAAGGGCTGATTATCTTGTCATCATCAGGAATAAATGACTTGAGATAATGGATGGCATCAAGACAAAATTTGGGAGTGCGATGTGACCAAACACTAACTTTGAAAGGCTTTCTTTCCTGTTTTTACTCACCTATCTCACAGGCAAAGTGATTGTAGACTTTGACAATGACATGTTGACCTTCTCCAGAGTATTCTTGAGTTGTCGCTATGTTTTGGAAAGGATTTTCTTCACTGAAGACAGGATTCTGTGATCATCCACTTCAGTAGTCTCCTGCAGTCTTCTGGCCCTTTTGATGCCGTTGAACTCACCAATACAACCCTAACCCTAACCCTAACCCTTCCTTCTAAGAATGTGATTTGACCACACTTTTTTTTTTTTTTTTTTTTGGTCAAACCTCTTAAATTAAAGTGAAAGTCTGCATTTTGATCACATCTTGATTGCTTTATTTCAAATCCATTGTAGTTGTGTATGGAGGCAAATTCACAATGTGTGTATTTTAAATATGCAGACATGAATGGCCCTCAGCATGCTCACAAAAAAGATCAATTTTAAAAAAATCAAAGTCATCAATTACTCTGAGCTGCAATTTACAGAATCTGCCAATAGTCAATATATGGAGGCTGACACTTTACCAAAGATAATTACTGACAGACCTGCTCTCTCAGTCTCGCTGGTGTTGTAGCTTTTTTATTGTCTGTAAACCTGCAGGAATTGAAGCTTTATTAATATGCTTTCACAGCGGCTGAGCTTACATTATCAAATTGCTCACCATTAATTGCTGCCCCGGGGTTTTGGATGTTTTTCTTTTCATAATAAAGTCAAATTGTTCAATTGGGCCACAGGATGCTACCCAAGGGCCTCAGAATCCACGAAGAGGGGCTAACCTCCGCCTCTGCAGAGTCAGAAGCCTCTCTGAGCTCTCCAGCTCATTCTAGGGGAAACTGCAACTAAACAGGAAAGCAATGAATTATTGTGGCTGGCGAGTTCACGGTATGATGACATTTCTGGAATTCACCCCAGTTAGGATCAGGTTGCTCTGTCAGAAGGGACCCCATGCAGTCAATAACTCAATCTCAGCAACTCCAGCGATCGGAATCAGAGATGGAATCAAAATGCAGCAGTTGCACTCCGTCACCTCTTAGGTCTGACAGCCCACTTCAGCCGGAGGGAAAGCTACCGTAACAGAGACAGATGTGCTCACAGTTCCTTCGCAATGAGTCGATACATGTCCCTCCCCCCACCCCCTACCACCACAATGGGATCGGACGATTCGTCCGCTGCTGGGTCCCTTTCAGTGTGATGAATGTGGAGGGGCTGCAACTGTACCTGGAGGTCTCTCACAGTATTTAATATGCAACCTTTAGGGTACAGAGTAGAAGTTCTGTGAAAATCAATATACGGGCTCGAACAAATGAAAAGCACCTCTCAATCATTGCTTAAGACCCAATAAAAGTGTGTGTCAGTGCATTTATGCCCTCTGCCCGGATTTGCTCATTTCCAGAGCATTTTGCCTGAGAAATATGGTTGATTTTTGAGTCTCAATCCCAGGCTGTAAAACTGTACCAAATTAAAGGGTATGACTGTCTTCGGACGAAAGGAAAAATGATTTGTTCTGGTACAAAACTGGGATGTCCATCCCAATGAAATTTGTGGTGCAATTGTCCCTATCCAATGTATCTCCAAACTCATTTTTTTCAGGAGCATAAGATTTCCTCAAATACTCATGAAATAAAACAGTTTAATTAGACACATTTAGGACCTGGAATGAAATCTTATTTTTCAAGCAGTCATCAGTGACACGTTTAATATTTTAAATGGCCTTAATAATGAACTTAATGAAGTCTGGTTATTTACGAGCTTCGAGTCACCTGTTTATGTCCCATATAACTCTTGTAAGCAACTAATCTACAGCTCCACACAGCAAATTATCATAATCAAACCCTTTTTCTTGTCATTTTATATTGAAATCATCAGTCTTCAGTTCTGTTCAGGAAAATCACGGAATTTATCTCCCATCCTTGGCTTAATTCTTGACGTTATTAAGGCTCTCCAAAGCTGCCTTTCTCAACTCCCAGCATCATTTCTCTGTTTCTGCACAACACTGACGTATACATATTACAATCAGGATATAGAAGTAAAATCGGATCATTGTCTTTTTGGATTTTTTACGTGCTTCCTGGTGGCCAATCCTCATGTTGCAAAATGTTGAAAACAATTCAGTCAAGATCTCGAGGATCATGTGCACGAAATGAAGATCTACCGTCCAATAGTTTTTTGACTTGCCATGAAGGATCTGTGGCAGCGGCCCGCACGGTGGTGACAGCACTGTTGGTTCCATACTATCTCCAGATTTTTGACTTCAGCTGAAGATTGAAGCCCAGTGGCACAGAAACACCCATCACGTGTTAACTGCACTTAATCGTGTTCAGTTCTCATCATAATACAGTATTAGACAGCTTTCTGTAGATGTGTGCCATATGGTGTGATCTCAGTAATGTGCGCTTGCTCAGTCTTTTCCCATTATCGCCTAATTTTTTACATTCGGCCACAGTTCCTAATGACGTGGAAAAGAATCATGGGCGATAATGATCCATGCAGGGAAATGTGCTGTCGTAATGAACTGCGATGATACTGAACGGCTTCGGTGTTGGGAGGGTGTCCGTGTAGTTCGCATGTATCATGGTGCCTGATGATTTTAGTCTTACTGGTCTGTTTTGAAGGGGCTTGATGACAGATGATCACTTTCCAAAACACTTATGCCCCTGATAAGGAATTTTAACAGATATATCTCATTTGAACAAACCGCAGTAAAACACTGCTTAATGATTTGTTGGTAGGTGGATGGGAAACAGAAAGTAATCGAGCGGACATAAACATCTTTGATCCCAAAATGGGAGAATGTAATTGTCCATGATGTTGTGTGGTGGAAAAAAAAGAGCATGTTGCTGTGCTCCCAAACTGAGGTCTTGATATATTTAAGGTCTATTACAAACCTGACACGATCCTTTTTTTTTTAGTTAGTTTATTTAGTTGATCATATACATCATCTACTGTATGAGCAAGAGAGCAATATTGAACAGTTATCCTATATGTGCAGTGGAACTTTGTGCATTTTTTATTATTTGAAAAGCTAGATATTAAACGCCCGGATTTACTGTCGCAGTCTGAACTTGATGCTATAACTTGCACAGTAAAGTTAACTCAAGGCCGACTTGCAAGCTTGTTCCTTGGCTTTATACCAAATTAATAAATCAGCAAAAACTTTTTTATCTCTCGTATAGTGCCCCTTTGGCAATTGACTGGTTGTGTCTGGGGTGCAGTACAGTGAGGTAGTGAGATGAGAACGGTCTACTCCATGTCACACTTGCAATAATATTTTGAGCACTGTTACTAATGAGAAAAAGCAATTTATTGCCATCACACACACACACACAAAGTTCAGTACCAGAATGACCAATTATTTGCAATAATCTATCCACCTTCCAAGACCTGTTAATTTAAGTCCTGTGACCGGACCCATGGGCCGTGATTAAACACACTAAGAATATGTTGCAGAGGCCGCTGTGCCTATCTCCTGGGTATCAAACGCTAACACTTTATTACACTGTTTACAAGCAGCAAATCCATTGACAACAATATTCACACAGCCTGAGATCACATGTAACTTCTCCCAAATGTCAGGCTTGACCACCGGTCGCTGACCTGGTGCAGGACTCGTTGCTAAACATTGAAAACTTGCATCGGCTCTTCACTGTTTTCGCTCACTGAAGCTCTCCTTCCACTGATGGGGCTGATGTTTATTAGAAGCGTATGAGTGGTGTCTTCAAGTGAAAGAGAGGGTTTGGTAAGATCTAATGCTCCTGTGGGAGTCTCGGAATAGGTCCTTTTGTTGGCACGATGGCTAGTCACCAGTTATTGTGGGCTGTACAACAACCAGCAGTTCGGCAGGGAGCTTCCACAGCATGTACGCTCACAGGCTGGTGAATCTGAAGCTTGTTGTTTGAAGTGCAAATAATTCTATCCATCCATCTATGCATCCATGAAACCATCCATCCATTATTTTCCACTTATCTGGGATCAGGTCGCTGTGGCAGCAGGCTAAGCAGTGTATTCCAGACATCCTTCTCCCCAGCAACACTTTCCAGCTCCTCCTGGGGGATCCCAGGGGATTTCAATGCCAGATTTTGATATGTAGTTTCTCCAGCAGGTTCTGGGGATGCCACAGAGTCTCTTTGCAGTTGAGCAAAGACCTCCAAAAGAAGACCTACAGGAGGCATCCTATCCAGATGTTCAAACCCCCTCCTTTGGCTCCTTTCGACATTGAAGGCCAAGCTCTCCCTGGACAATCGAGCTCTGAGGCTGAGCCCTGCCACCCTCCTGAGGAAGCTCATTCTGGCTGCTTGGTGGTGACCACATTCTTTCCATCACCACTGACCAGCTCATGATTATAGATAAGGGTTAGAAGGCAGACCGACTGGTAAATTGAGAGCTTTACATTTAGGTTCAGTTTTCTCTTCACCAAGGTGTCTGGTGCAACATCCACATTGAACCTGATTCCGTCCCAGACCAGCTCTCCATCTCAAGCTAATCTGCTCGGGGTAGGAACTCAGCCTCCTTGATCTCCTTTGAATGAAACGTGAGTTGGTGACAGCAGGGTAAACAAGACATAACATGTAACATGTAAAAACATGTAAATGACCCTTTTACAGTAAGCTCTTCCGCGGTTTGGAAAGGGAAGTTAGACTCTCAAGGGAAATAAATGAGTAGATATACTTCAAATCGGAGCATTTTTTTTTTTTTTATCGTGTCAACATAGTTTAATCATTTGCACCCACAGACACCTCTGGTTGCTCCGAAACGGTCGTGATCCTGTCAAAATTGTGTAGAACCGCGGCACGTTGCTGTCATGTTGTTCATGCAACAACATGACACTGTGGTGCTCGTAAAGAGACAAATTCAATGTTTTCAGCCTGCTTACTCATCTGTACGGCTGAGGAAGACCAGGCCAAAGAGCACATGCATTTCTTTGATGACGTTGGCTGTAGAAGGGTCTATAGTTTTTGAGATTTTGCAGAATCATATTGGGCTTCGAAGCTGTGCTAATCTGCATCTTGCAGGTTGTTGGTTGGTTGGCTTTTAAAATATGAAATAATGAAATAGAATTCTGTGAAGAGTGAGGATTTCCCCCCATAAGAAATCAAAAAAGAGCTTCAGGGTTGCTCATTTTACATCTGCAAATCTTAAAAAGAACAATGTGGTGATGGTCATTTTCAGAAATATATACATTAGATAACATGGTGAGGGCAGCACGCAGCACAAAAAAGAAGGGAGAAAAAGGCAGAAGTATGGGACAATGAACCAAAATCTCCTCGACTTTTATTTTCAATTACCCTCACAGATACATCAAATTGACATAATCAATTTTCCTCCCTGTAACGATATTTGGTCAATAATAAAACAGGACTTGAGTCATATGAGCATATTGTAATTGCTCAATTATGCAGTTAATAGTGAAAAACTGTTCCTTGGCTCTCACTGTTGCTTTCCTCTATGATTCATTACATTGCTAATTAATTCACAACGACAGCGCACATCAATCAGCGTTTCTGTAAATGTGCCACTGTGCGCATGATTTCTCACTCTTTTTTTAGGTTGTCAGGGTGATTCTCTTATCTGCGTCATGAGAAAGACTGACACAGGTTCAAGTCTGTGTGGCCTGCCTGAGCTGGTTAGCACAATCCCCAGGATAGCCAATTATCTCAGCGATACAAAGTGGTGCTTTATTTGGTGTGTTTCAGTGTTAGTACAACTGAGAGATGCGTTGGTCGACTAAACCGACCAACATCCACAGGAGAACTGTCATCAGAGCAGCTTATTCCGTCTAACATGGGCTATTACATGCCTCTACTTCGATACAACGCCTTGTTTTGATCCGTTCCCATGTGCTCTCTGCTACCAGGTGTAGCATGTTGCTAATACAAATCAACACTTAAAAACTGTAAAAATATTTGTGCGTCAATAAAAGGTTACAATAACACGAAACAGATGCGTTGCATAAAGGATAAAAATCATATAATACTTCTTACATTATTTACACAGACAATGTTTGATTGTATATGTGCATCCGTTAGTCCGTCCGTGGTCTCAGACTGCGCTCGAACCAACCCAAACGAATGAAAACTAGGCTGGTGTCAATGTGACCTAAATCTGCTGCTATGCCACTTGTACTGTATGCCAACTAGTGCATAATAATTATTTATATCATATGTCGTTTGTTCTCGTTATGATCTTTTTTATCTCCTGTGCGTTCTGTTCTTTTTTTTAACTTGATGCAATGCTGCTCAGCTGACTATCACCAGTGAAATTGCCCTGCTTGCGAAAAATGACAATAAACACTTAAGGTAGGAACAAATTATAAATGTAAGTCCATTTACCGTATCTTATTTACAGCAAATTATTAGAGTTAAAATGTACTACACAGGCTGTTTACATAGTGTTTATTGCATACGGGTAGTAAATATCCAGGGGTTTTATACACATACCGCACACACAGCGTGGGAAATTTAAACAGTATTAATGTTGTAACAAATGCAGAGTCAGAGACGGCACCTTCTGTTTTAAATGGGCGTTGTCATGACTGATTCTTACCTGTTAATAATAAAATGATGAACATATTTTAGGTCCCCTTCTGCTTTGGTTTTTGCTCCCCACAATCTGAGCGCATGTTTAGGAAGGAGTACAGTGTACTTTATTTTTATTACTTCTATTAAACTTTTCAGCCTCTTCTCTGATCTGTAAAATCCACCTGCCTCTGCTCTCCACTTTTGCACTCACTGTACATTTTAATAAAGGATGCTAATCCTCTCTGCCTTTGAATAATATCTCTTATTGTTGAAGTGCTACCATATTAATATTTTAGTGCACTCAGAGTTTCATATCTCACATGCCATTGAGGATTTTTGCTGACAACCGGTTCACCGAGACGCTGTTGCGGTAGCGTGGAGGATCAGGCGTCTCGTCTTCTGAAAGGAAGCACATCACAGACCGAGTCAAACCGACGAGAACACAAGAGAACAAGGTGAACCAAAATAAACAGCTGTGCAAGATGAAGCGAAGACTTCGTTTGGAGAAATGAAACTTTTGCAGAAGCTTCCCATATTCAAGAATGTTAGAAAACTTGCAGGAAAATATTTATGGACCAGCTGTGTAACTCCCCTTTGTTGGTGCATGAACTTCTCTACAGAAACAATGGACACTGGCAGTCTATACAGAAGCTCTTCTAATGTTATCCCCGTTGGTTAGTTAGCACCCCAACAGTTCAACAACCAACTGTGTAAGGATAGTCTCTATTGCTGAGTTTTTATTCAAATGCGCCACAAATTTAAGCCAGATTTTTCAAAAATTGAAATTAGAAAATGGGCACTTTTGCGAATATTAGGAGTTTATCAAGATAGCCAGCAGGTGGCGACCTTCAGGTGTCATTTTACGACACTGAACAACACACAACCTGATGACACAATTGAGGAGCACAACTAATAAAACGAGAGGAGGCTGGAGAAAGAAAAAGCAACTACATTCAACAGAGTGGATGTAATAATACTATAAACAGTTTACTGTGCTTTTTGCCTGCTGCCACAGCTTCTCTCCTGCAGAGGAAGACCAAAGTTTTGGTTACGTTTGAGTCATTCGGTCATCATCCTTTATTTGCCTTCTTTTTCCGCTGCACGTATTCACATTTGCCTTTTATTGATACGCCAAATCTTCCACTTTCCTCAAGCATGAACATTTGAAATTAGACATTTCTTTTTTTGATTTTCTGTGTTTTCAGTCATCCTTCTTTAATGTGCATTAAATTCACATAAAAACAGCCTTATAAATACACACCATCTGTCACCGATCTTATTAGAATCTAACATGTCCCAAAGACTCACACATCGAATTCTCTGTACCATTTTCCTCGCCTTAAAGGTTGTGGGTTGGGTCCTTTCCTGCATTCAGTAGCGTTGGTTTTGTTTTGTTTTTAGTTTGCTTGTTTCTTCCTTTGTTACAGAACCGGTCAGAAAAGGACAAATGAGCACTTAGATAGATTTTGTTTCGGATCTTTCAATATAGGACCAACGTTTAACACTTTTTCCTCCTAATTCCACAAATAATGCACGGCATTTTTAGGCTTGGTGGAGGTTTGGGCTCTCCGAATGTTTGATAAATCTGTCAGTTTTTCTTCTGTACAGTGACTCCAAAATATCAAACTATTGAAATCTACAACTGTGCATTAGATAACAAATGTTTGCATTGCTGTTTCACAGTTCTGTGTGATCAAAAGAGCAGATGCAGAGTCTATCGTATGTATTCGTGCCGTAAATTTCAGTTCTCTATTGTACGAGAAAATAAAATCTCACCTGTTAGTGATGTTGGATTTCAGACAGGGATTAACTCAGTGAATCCATGATCTTGCCTCTGTATTTTGCCTGCATAAAGAACATCCGTCTGAGTTTAGCAGCTGGAAACTTGCATCCCTTGAGCCGTGAAATGAGTGAGAGCTGAACACATGATTTTATGAGGGATAAAAATGATAAATGGCAATCAGACCCGTGATCAGAGCCGTGAGGGGGTGTCAGGCTCTGTTTTTTTCAACCTCTTGGATATTCGGAAACCTTCCTCCAAAGCCAAAGTGGCTGTCGCAGCACTGCAGTCAGTCTCAGCGGGACATGGGGCCACTGATGGCAAAAATGAAAAGTTTGATCAGGGTTGACTCATTTCGGCCGACAGGAATAGTCCCGTCTGAGAAACGGCGAAGCTTAAAACATTTAAAGAATGATCAGCAGAATGTAAATAAGAACAGAGTAACTACGGAGAAATGGACTCTTCCACACTTTTCTGGTACGATATCGTAATTATATTTCCACACTCACCGAAGGTCTGTAGAAAACTTTCACCACAGAGAACAAACCGCTAGCTACCTCACGATGCATTGAGGTGCTACTGTTCTCAAGCCACTTTGATTGAAATGATCACTCTGGAACACAGCAGCAGTTTGCCTTTGATTGCATGCTGTGCCCACATATTGTATTTAAAGAAATGATTAATAAGTCAGTACAGATCGTGTGGGCCTTTGGAGAAACCGTGTAGCTCTCAGGTGTACTTTGAGGGAAATTTCCGGACTCATCACAGACGTTACCTAACTGAAGCTCATGATTAGAATGCTCACTAGAGTCTACGTGTAAAATAGAAATAGTAACCTAACAGCTAGGTTGCTGTGGATTGGCCCACGCCACTGCAATCCTCTCGGGTGTCACAACCCTTAAGCATGCTGTTATACAGCCTAACCCAAGCTTTGATCACACGAAAAAGCTGTCTAACACAACTATTTGCATCCCTGCAGAGCTAGTAACAGTGACTTTTTCCAAAGTTTCAATATAGACACATCTTGATCCTTAATCAGTATCCAAAACATGAAGAACATAAATGGAGTGGAATAACAGTGGGCAGTGCATTATGTTCCGAAAGGTGTAAGAGTCCATTAACACCTGCAAGCTTGACATTTTGGAGTGCAGACATCCGACGAAGAGGGCAGCACTCATAGCGTCACTTTGTGCACTTTCCTCTTCATTATATTTGGCCCATCACATGGTTCATTGCATCCAAATGTCTGCTGATGTGAGCCGATTTAGCTGTGATTATGAGCTGAACTTGACTTCTGTGCCACAGATTTGCCTAATTGATCGAAGTCTAACTAATTTTTCTTATATAAAGAATATCATACTAACCTTAATTTCACACTCCAAACTGCTTTAAAGTACTCAGTTGTTACTTTTTTACTCATGAGAAACAGACAGATCGATCAATAAACGGCATGTAGATTTGTTACCTTTATGTTTCTCTTCTAGCTTCACACTTCTCGTCTTTGTTCTGTTCCTGCCACTCTGACTGTCAGTTTCACCTGTTCTTTTTTAAACCTTTCATGCATATTTAAATCCATTTATTCCCCGTCTTGTTTTGCTCATCTGCCTCTACACCCTGTAAGCCCAGTGCCTTTGTCCAGGGTCTGCACTCGGCTCCTACCCATTATCGCAGCCTGCATTTTGGGCACAAACTGGGACAGTATAACCAACTTGGACGGCAGCTAAATGATGATGGAGAAAGAGAAAATCACACTGTCCACACTCACAAAGATATTTTGAAAAATGATCATTTAACTGTTTATTTGCCTGTCGTTAAAACCCAGACAGCATTTTAAGTCACCACAAATACATATTTTTCAAAACTCCAGTGGTGTATACATGTAACACCCCACTTCTTGCATGTCCGTTGCTGCTTTCCGTAATGAGCATGTGCAGGAAAACAACAGCAACAATGGCTACGAGTTCCATCATCGTAATATGGACTGGGCCTAAGTTTTAGGATGAACTGGCCTTTGAGAATGAGAACACATGGACTTACAGTAAATACAACAGAAAAGTTAAAGAGGAATGGGTGAAACGAATCAGGGTGGGGTCACAGTGAGGGACTGTGAAGCAGACGTGTGATCATAAAACCCATCCACGCACTAAAACAGGAGGCAATTCTCTTGAATCTAAATCATGAGTGAAGAAAAAAGCTGTAAGGATTAACATACCTGCTCTGCTCTTTCGCCGCCTATTTGCGACAAAGCTGTACGTTACTAGTGATACTAACGAAAGGTGCCGATTGTTGCATGTTTTTAAACAAAAAGCTCAGGCAGTTTTGGACATGATAGCAAGTTAGGCTATTAGCGAAAATGTCCCTCTTTTTACAAAGTGCAACTTTGTCAACTCCCAGGTCAGGAGTGTGCGCCCTCTTGTGGACAACTTTACAATCAGGCAATTGAATACAAGCGCTTCAAAAATTCGACTCAAACAGGAATTAGTTCCGAACGTGTTTAATTCGGAACCTATATGGGGTTTTTTTTTGTTTTGTACTTTTTACGTATCACCACTTATTCATATCAGCAAGTCTCTCCATATATGTTTTAGGGAGTTTATGCAGGTTGTCAACCGAGGCCAGATACTGTCAGTTACAGGCGGAGAGACAGAGGA
>KV751331.1:1382271-1407221 GCA_001698575.1 Mola mola | reverse complement strand
GGCTATCACCGCACCGCCTTTATTTGGTCTGGGCATCAGGGCGAAATCTTGTTATGCCTCCTAATGAGCAGAAAATAGTAGCCACAACTCACAGCGATGGTGATGTCTGACACCTTGCGTCGCTGACATTTTTGTCCCCCCGCTCAGGCTTCAGACAAAAGGACGAGCTGGAGGACGGAGGAAGCGTGCAAGGACACTCGCACCCGAGTCACCCCGGAGAGGACGTGTCATTCCCCTGCTCGGTTTTCTGAGGCGAGACGAGCGGCAGACAGCGAGCGCAAGCCGCTAATGAGGCCGAAGCTCGCTGCACGTTGCGAAGGTCACTGTCGTTGCCAAGGCGCACACCGGAATAAGTGAGAGGAACGTGGTGTCGAGGCAAATGAAAATGATTCGTCGTCACGCTGGAAGAAAAGCCACTAACACGAGACTTTAATAGGTAGCTTTCAGCTTTGCCTCATTAGTACGTCAGAAGGGCCACAGTTGTAGAGTACAACACGTCACTGCTTTGGGAGCACATCCGCTCATTTTTCCAGAAAATTACTTCTCCCAACCCTCTTAAATGTTTTCCGTATCTTAACAGATAAAAGGTAGCACAACCTACGGCACTCTGAATACTGACGGGGCATCCGCATGTATTTCAATGTCCTTTACAATACGACAGAAATGAATAGCTGGATTTGTCTGGCCGGCTAATATATTCCATTAGTGAAAAAAAGAAGAGGGAAACTGGATGAGATAAAACATGAAAACTGAAACCGGATGAATACAGAAAACAGGCGAAGGCTGAAAATGCTGAGTCACTGCAGTGGATGTGTCATAGGATGAATTCATTAGGTAAAACGGCACAAAGAAACTCAACGTAAAACTCAATTAAGGGTCAGATTATATGTCAGAAGGCTGTAATAGTGCATTGAATCACAAGTTAAGTGATAATATCTGTATACTATAAATATTACAATTTATTAAAAAGAAATCCTACAGCTGCTTATAGCATCTCCAATATAGCACTTAATAATATTCATTCACTCATTCACTAATATACAGACTCTGGGGGGGTGGAGCCTATCCCAGCGTCATTGGGCGGAGGTGGTGTAGACCTCGGACAGGTCACCACTTCATCACAGGGCTGTCATATAGAGACAGACAACCTCATGCACTCACATTCACACCTACGGGATATTTAGAGCGGCATTTAGCACCTTGGTGCAGGAAAAGCATTTCAGTAGGTCAGGATCAGGGTCTGGCTGTGCTGAGAGCGGACAAGGTGGTGTTCAGGGTTTCCACTGAGTGCTGGGTGTACCGTCTTTCTAAATCCATACTTTCAGTTTTATGCTGTAACATATTTATGACAATCTTGACATGTAATAAACATCATATGTGCAATTCATGGCACAATTCAAACAGCATAAAGCTGAAAGAATACATCCTGTCCTGACTAGAGCGGCAAATGTTGTATGTTTGTGTACACTAGCTCCCCCTAAAACTCCTGTTTGAGTGATGTAGAATTTAGGAAAACATCAGATGATACCATCCAGACATCTGGACCCTTGAACCATGTTCAGGGTGGTCATCTGGCCGGTTTAAGGCCGCGCAGTCCGGTTTTGAATGTATATGTCTGCCTACTGGTGCAGCCTTAAACCAAACGCTTATTTTTCCTCCTTCTTAGATCCTCTCTTAAGACTTTTGATTTATGAAATTATTAGATGAAAAGGGCATCAACTACTGACTGACATGCTAGCATAGACAAGCACAAACGCTGGAACCTCTTCACTTGTTTTTCATTTTTCTGAGGAAGCTGCATTGGCTCAAGAGGACGATCATTAATTTTGGTGTTATGAACATGGTCATCACAGCTTGTTATTCTAAAGTACACGGGCATGACCTCGTAAACATACTCATTTTGTCTGGGAAAAATTTAGATTAAAACTTAAATAGCTGTAATAGTTCTTACAATCTGCAGTTGTATAATAAAGGTTCTTCAGTCATATTCAGTGTAATTTGGAACCTCAGTTGTGCTGCCACACCTGATCCCACCACTTTTTTTCTTTTTTCATGAATTACAGAACTTTCCCAAACAATAAAACAAATTTGAAACAGTTGCATTCTCTGCACACATATCCTGAGGACAAGCAATGCTGATACTGATGCCATCTTTCACTAAAATCTCTGCATGTGCTCATGCAAATAAACACTGAGAGGAGAATCAAGTCAAGGCAGGCATCCAGCAGCACCACAAGGGTAGTGACACATATTCCTAAAAAGGATTCCTATGGAGATGAATATCATTAAATCTTATTAATGCAATGAATCTTTATAACAGTTAATGTTTTTTTCCCCCTGACATGCCCAGCTAGACGTTCAGTTTTGGTCATGTATGTATAAGCAATATCTAAAGTAAAATCAAATATGTATGTGAAAAAAGGAGACGTTTAATGAAGCAAAGAGGTAGCTAACAGGGGGTTTTGGTTGTTGTTCAATATAATCTGTAAGGTTTATCTTTATCCCTGCTTTACCTGTCAGTGTTTGACCTGGTCACCTTTTTTTAAAAAGTTTTTAAAGCGATATTGAAATAATATTTGATTGTGTTATATAATCAACTGGTGAGTTCACGCCATACACGAAACGCCGGTGCCTTAAACCGTTTTGCATGTCAGTAAAGCATGTTTCTGTCCTGTTTGCATGTCATTCAAACCATCCACATTATCCTTTATCGATTAGCGAGCTGGATTTTTAGAATAGTTATTCTCCATTTATGGCACCAAAGCGGCACATCACATTCCTGCGCTGAACCATAACAGGAAGAGGTGTTTTTCTCCTCTGTCTCTATTCCCCGATGACAGTGGAAGGTACTCGCTGGAGAGACCGAGGCGAAGACGAGGGATAGAATTGGAGGGATTACGTTAATTAAGTGAATCAAATTATTTAATGCAGTAACAGGCATTTATGAATACTTAATTAACATACCAACTAATCATTTACAGTCTCTGTGATATTACTTCATAAATAGCATAAAACTTAAAGGGATACATGTTTTCAACATTTACAGAAAGGGCACCAAACATCATTAATAAATGGTTAATTCAGGTTAATAAATGCTTTATTAGGGTTTTGCTCACCAATGCTTCTCATTTTATTATTTAACTGTTAGTTAATTGCATTACTGCGTTAACTAATGTTAAAAGTATCATTAGAAACTATTGAATAACTAGCTTAGTTAACATGAGGACTATTAGTAAGTGATTACATGACACATTACCTAAGTGTTAGTAATGCTTTATACCGCATTAACTACTGTTAATTAATGTACCCTTATTGTAAAGTTTTAAAACAAGAGCCAGTGTTAGGTATTCCTTTGTTTGAAAGCTCTCCAGTGTTGTAAGCGGGTTCAAAAACTTCGACTGAACTTCGACTACATCAGAAAGTAACAAGACCTGCTTGAGTTTACGCTGCTGCCTTTATCTCGGCACTGAGACCAGGATTTGGAATTCTTACTGTTAGCAGCCTGCCAGCATTTGCTAATGTGTTCTTATCAGCCATTTCAGTGCATAAT
Source organism: Mola mola (assembly GCA_001698575.1). Taxonomy (NCBI): domain Eukaryota; kingdom Metazoa; phylum Chordata; class Actinopteri; order Tetraodontiformes; family Molidae; genus Mola; species Mola mola. The sequence continues at coordinate 1,403,671 of KV751331.1, read as the reverse complement.
GGCTTTGTGTGTGATCGGCTTTGAATTTCCAATCTTCACAAATCATCAATTCTTCTCAAGACTGTAATTGAATCAGATTTTGTCTCAAGCATGTCATTCTGGAACAAAACACCCTACATACATATCCAAACGCTTTGGGAAGTACACGGTGTTCGGAGTGCAGATGCCACCTCAGGTCTGACATGCCATGAATGAAAGGAGAGACAGGAACTAGTGGAGTATCGTGATTGTTGCAGGCGAAATAATGGGATGTTTGCACATGAGCAACCCCTCCATCAGTCCCCTGCCCCATGTGGTGCCAGTCAGATGAATACATAGCATATTACCTCACACACAAAGATGAGAAAATCCATTAAAAAGCTCATGTCATGGGAAATGACAGAGACCGCAGGGAGAGAGAGAGAAAGAGGGAGAGAGAAAGCCTTGTGGTGTCTCTCCCTCTCTTTCTATTTCTCGCTCTAATGCGGTATTTCCTTGCAGGCGCCGTGGTTTGCATAGCACATGAGATGAAAGTGATGTGTAGCAGTGATTTGTGTATCGATGGCCAGTTCTTTGTCCAGCGTTTTCAGGCTGAGCAGAGCTGGTTCACATCTGAGGAATGTTATACCAGAACATCGATTCTCAACAATAAAACAATAAAGGTCATTTACCTGATATAATCATCATGGATTTCTGAGAATTGTTTCTCGCTGGGCAAATTTAAGGTTCACTCCAAAACGTTTTCTTCCCAAACAAAGGTATTTCTTTAAAGTTAGATTTGAACAGATGTAATCATTTAGGTTTGTGCACATATACATTAAGTGCTGGTTACAAATCCATTATCCATTATTCATTCTGTCAAGTGAAAACAAAAGCTTCACACGGCACGTTTTGCAAAAGCGCTGGTCGAAAAAATCCCTGTTGCTTCACGTGTATTAAATATAACCTTCAACGCGATTTTCTTTCATGCCTGAGGGATCGAAGGGCAGTAAAACAGACCTGCGGGGCCTTCAGGGACTTTGATGCCAATTAGTAGTGTACGACAGTGGCAAAGGTTTAATCACAGGATAGTTAATGGTGTTACTGGGTAAATAAAATGTGTCCCGATTGAGGCTGTAGATCTGAGCAAATTACAAAAGACAATTTGTGATGGTGTAAGTAGAGATGTCATTATAAAACAATATGTCACTAACCATAAAACAAGCGGGTTTAACAAGCTGTCCACTCAAAATTCTGCCAGAAGCAGAGGGTATTTTAAAGGTATTGGTTCACATCAATTGAGCTGAACTTACTTTGAACAATGAGACTTGCCAACGGCGAGTTGGGCTGAGACCGACCTCCTTTCTTCTTCTCTTGGCTGATAGCTTGACGAGTGCAGCTGTTGCAAAATATACACAGTGGCTCTGCTTGGATATGCTATGTAAATCATTGACGTCGGTGCGATGAAGGACTGCTTGCGTGAAACCAAACCAACAAAGTAACGTGTCTTAGCGACAGAAATAAATTTGTTTGCATGTCAGGATAGGACGACTCTGTAGGACTGTTCATCCAGATGACGATGAGGGCAGACTGAAATCATCAACCATTTTTTGTTTTGCCCAGCATCAGGATTTTTGCATCTATTAGCTACAAAGCAATGCAAGAATTTGCTTTTACCGCTGATCAAATAACAGGGTCTAAATTCTACTCTAAATGGGCCTTTTTGACCAAACTGGTTCTAGTGTTGGTTCTTGGCTGGTGTTAGAGTTTGTCCCTCATACAGACCCTCTAAGAGCCAATCTACTTTCCCACAGCCATGAGATCTACTGTAGACTTACATCATTACTTCACTATGTACTTCATGAATTTTCAAGCATGGCTGTAACAACTATGGTGGGCACTATTCGAGACCCTCTGCTATGCAGACAACTGCTATTTCTATTTGGTTTCCATTGTACAATTCTCCTTTCATTTCATCTGTAGTCCCATGTTGCACTTCATAAACTCAGGTTGTTTAAGAAATGGCAGGCATGATGATTTGCTTTGCCTGGTCACAGGAATCCCTTCTCCAGCCAATAAAATAGAAGAAACAAAAAAATAAAACAAAACATCCAAACCAAAATCAAATGTTGTTTAGCTGTGCAAATGTATTACCAGACCAAAACATTTCTGAAGAACCACTAACCCAACCAATTTTTTAAATTCTCACTTCTTACAGTACCAGGGAGAGGTAGTCACTGCACAGACAGGATAGCAGTTCCATTCAATAAAGACGTAAATGTTGCTCGCAGGGCTCTGATCCCAGGTGAACGCTGGCTGGTCTTTTACATGGAAGCCACCTTGCAATGTCGTCGCATCCATCACCCCAGCCCCGTTCCTACCTTACCTTCCACCTCACTGCACATAATGCACACTGTTCCCTTTACTGGTACTTACTGTTGCCATTAGGTATAAATCTTGAAGTGTCCATTATAAATCTTCTGTTCAGGTATAGCTGGGGATATACTTACTAATGCTTCTCCACCACAATTGCCCCCATCTCCTCATATTACGTTTGCCTGCTTTAACTGCACCATTTGCTGGCCCCATCTCTGGTCGAGGTGGTCTCCATCCAGAGCCTTTTATAGCCCCACTTTGCTAGCTGACATAGCAGCAGAGCCAGTACCAAACTATATGTAAACTGCCTCCTGCTGCAGTACCATATACATACATCTTTCTTGATATACATTTTTGAGCAACCTTGGAACATATGTAAATATTTTAAGAACTCATGTATTTTTAATGACAATGTTCATGCTTATACAGGAGGCAGTCATGCAGAATAAAGTAGAGGTGAGGAGATCAGGGTGCCAGGTGGGTTATAAAGCATTTACCTTCAAACCCGTCATCTTGGGTTACAGTCCGGGCTCTTACTTAAATCAGCAGTCTTTAATTTTTAATTACTCCTAATCTCGTTTACTAACCCCGGCCAAGTTTGCTTGATATCAGACAGAACTGCCAATGTCTTACACTTGTTTCCATCTTCAGTCTTACAGTCTCGCCTCTAATAGCAGATTTCTGTGGGAGAGTAGGATTTGATTTTTTTCCCTTAGCAAAAACATCTCTCCTGTCGATAAATTCCTTCAAAGCAGAGTGCTGTTCAGATTTTAAAGCAATTGGTATATCATTGCCAGAATAGGTGTTAGCACGACTGTGAAGATATGTTAAAATCTTTTAGTTGACATGCTATAATAGTATATACAGTGACAACCTGTAAGAAACACTTGTTCGGGGTAATTAAAATGTTTTGACAAAATGTATATTTTTTGGCAGAAACGGCTGGATACTCTCCTGGGCATGAGGTTCAAAATATCTAAATGGAAAGAGCTAGGTTGCTAAAATGACCCAATTTGTTGGTTGGTTGAAGAGGAATTGGACTATTTTCGCTTGCTTGCTTTTTGTTTTGAACTTCATTTAGATTGAAGTTGGCAGGTGTGTTGAGAAGTGTCCCAGCCAGGTGTTAAAATGGTATCCAGCCCAAAAGGTGCATTCATAAACCACACTCTTCCCAATCTTAACTGTACCAGTTAGTAGTCTTATTTGACCTCTGAGATAAAGGCAGCACAGAGCTTTCAGTCCCTCATTGAATTTGATTCATGTGTTTGTGTTATGGACATTTGTTAAACTATTTAAGTTTATGTTTTCTCTTATATCTTCTCTTTTTTACTTCGACACATATCACCCACCTAAACATTATCATGGATCAAGTAGGCTGCACCCCATTGTGGCAGCAGCACTCCCAGCAGAGGGAAACCCTCCTTGTAGGATACATCCAGCAGTGGTCAATGCCCCGTCCCAAGGAAAGGAAAACCTTGATCCAGAGCCTTTGACCAATCCTTCGATCTTCGCAGCTCCTTTGTCCATGACCTGACAGGTCAGAGTAAAGTGTTGTTGTTCAGTGTATCTGTGGTTATGAGTTAACAATAGCATGTACATGTTTATTACCTCCCTCCAATACATGTATATATGTTTTTCATATAAAACAGTTGAAAAGAGTTGCATTTCTATGACACCAGTGGTTTTAAAATCCATCTCTGTGTGTTATTAGTCTGCTTTGAACATGCAGAAAACTGTCCTTCTTGTGATATCTGCAGGCAGCAAACCCAAGTCACTGTGTGCTGTCAGTTCAAGGATTTAGAGTGTCGTGAGTGTTGGATTCGCCCTGAACTGTCAGTGCTGCAAGCGAGCACAGCCCACCTCAAACACCAGGATCTCTCCCTCGAATCTGAGACACGACGGATGACATTCCATCACTGAAGTGTGAGTGATGTCGAACTGGATTATATGAAGACACGCCGGCTCAATCTCCTTCTTAACTGGACTTCACGTCAGTCTGTTGATGAATTATTTCAAGCATGTTGTTTCTTTGTTTAGCTATTTAAACAATCCATGCATCCATTATCTCCTGTGTGTTGAGGATCTGGTCACGGTGGCAGCAGGCTAAACAGAGTATTTCAGCTCCTTCCTGAGGGATCCTGAGGTGTTCCCAGGCCAGATGGGATGTACAGTTTAATTCCTCAAGCGAGTTTTGCGTCTACCATAAGGTTTCCTGCCAGCTGAATGTGCCCAGAGCACCATCAAGGGACATCCTGGAGGCGTCAAAATCAAATACCCTAACCCCCTCAGGCTCCTTTTGATGCAAAGATGCTGCAGCTGTACTCAGAGCTCCTGCTGAGGGAGCTCTTCACAGAAAAGTCATTTCGCCCACTTGAATCGGACTAGTTCCCTCATATCCCACAACAAAACGGACATCCCGTGGTTTCATGAAAATTTGCTCTGCCTCTTTAGTAAATAATCTCTTAAATGCCAACTATAACTGCTGAATTCCCATATTTCATGCCCTAAATGGAGCCGTCCACAGCTTCTTGTGTCGTCATTGCATGTTACATGTTTAGATAAAGCCTTCCCACTGGGAAATTTACCCTTGATTCTATAAATGTAAAATTGTGTCGTAAATACCGTCAACAGCCCTGGGCTCTGTGGGAGCTATGATAGAAACTAAAAATCACCTGTGGTGCAGTATTTGGAGCATGTAGTGTGTCAGCAGGTAGTTATTGTGTGTTTGCATACAGTGGAAACGTCTCATTTACTTATTAGGAGAGTATGAAAACAGAAATTGTTGGTGTTTTCGTGCACACATTGAAACAGCTAAGGCAACAAAGGTCATGCATGTTCATAAACCAGGTTCGCATGGATAAGGTGCTAAGTTTATGACCATGTTTAGCTACCTATGTTATGCAATTTAATTACATATACAGTTACTGAATTTATATTACTATTACATTTAAAAAATTATGTCTCACATTTATATTTAGGACATATAATAATATTTTTGTTCAATTATAATAAGACAGACAAAACTGTCTAATTAAAGTGACATCAGCGTTTTCGAAAACATTTTTCCAGCGCAGAGAAGAAACTTTAAAGGGCCATGTTACTGTTTTAGAAGCTAATGACTATTTACCATTGTTTGTCATTGTTAGCCACAATGGCTAATGTCGTCTCCCAGCTGTGTTTGTCCCCAGTGTGAATCATGTGAGATAGCAAAGTGTATTTAATCGACACTTTTGTTGGGAACAATATTATGTATTTGTATTTATCTGTCTGTACAGTGGGCTTCTGCTTTTTGAAATAAGTGTCTTTCGGATTAATTTTAACGACTTACATTTGAATGAATAAAAACATGAATAGAGCCAAACATTTAACGAAATGAACGAGCAGTCAGATTGCACGGCAAAACCCTCTGTAATTTCAATCCGCTGTCATTCCCAGCGCCTCACGTATCGACTCTGTTGCCTTCCCTCACATCTTCTCTGCATGCAGGCAGCCTTTGGTGTGAGGCAGCGACACTTGAGAGTTTAACGTACCTGCAATGTGTCTGATTGAGGTGACTTCAACACAGTGCGACACACTTTTTAAAAACAGAAACTAAGAACTAAACAAAGTAATGCAGACATTGTGTGTCGGCATAAGATGCACATCCAGACATGTTAAGGGCAGGGCTTAGAACATCGACCATGAATGCCAAAGGGTTTGCATCTATACAAGGTGCAAGCTGCACACGGCAAAACGTCTAAATATGACGACGGGATCAGAACAGGCTGGTATTCTTTAAAACGGTGTTGTTGTTTGACAGGTTGCATGGAACCATCGGCTCTTTCAATTTTGTGTTCTTGCCGTGTGTATAACCCCGTTTAACCCACTGTTGGATCTTCATTTCTTTCCCCTGCATTGAAAGTAATCTCCGTCAACGCGGAAACTGAACCTTTGGCTCCGAGACATTTGTAATGTGAGCAGGAGAATTCTGTAAAATGGTTTATTCATAGGAACAAAAGCAGACTGCGGTGGCAAGGTATCAATGGTTCAAGGTCAACCACAGCTCGGCCTCTCTCCAGACATGTAAACACAAACATTGGCTGTTGTGGAGAATAAATGTGGCACCTCAGAATTAAAGCACAGCCTGCTAAAGGAAATCTGTGATGAAAATTCAGTTGAGGTCAAATGAAATTTTGCTCCAAAGGTGACAGATCACAAGATTTGTTGAGGTAGAAAGAATAAAAAAAAAAAAAGAAAGAAATCTGTTGATTTCACCATCAAGGTAAAATCTCTCTTTGTTGTGTAAGAACACAGCTAAGAGCGATAAATAAAAGGAGTCTGTGATGAACAGTTTAAGATCGATTCATAAATCTACCGCTGAATGTGAAAAACACAGTAATTGCTCATGGAAACTGCGTGATTAAAGTGATGTTTATGTTTATGTGGTGTGCTAACTGCTTATTTACATTTTATATGTTTAACTGCACTGCTTTATTGAGCTAAACGCAATAAAGTTGTATTCAGGACAACTCTGTTTGCACATTCGAGTACCAGCATGCAACTTGAGCACCGCTCTGGCATCGTGGCCCTGGTGCAAAGATAGAAGTCAGCTGTCCTATAATGAGACAACGAGATGAGATTAAATGCCTCACAGTTATTAGAGCCTTGTTGTTATGGTAATAATGGGAAGATTCATATATCCAATGTACAGGACAATTGGATTATATTTTTATTACATTACTCTACATTAGATTATATTGCAGTAGTACCGATTTATGATGTTTTCAATTGATCCAAGTTATATTTGACTAAAGGAAATTCCCACAAGGCAGTAGAAACCTTGTATTTTTCACACAAAGCAGCACAACTGCTTTAACATTATTTTGAAAATGTGTTATTGACCTTCTGTTACTCAGTCAGCTCAGTCCTGAGCGCAAATTTCAATCCAGAACATCTAATTACATTACTGCATTTCCTGATTGTCCCATATCAATATGCCCTGGATATTTGACAGCAAAAAACCCTCTTGAGTTATGAGGATTGAAAGCAGCGCCTCCCCTTGGCGTCAGCCTTTGCTCGTTTTGCTTTTAAGGAAGGTCGATAGGAACATGTTTTTATTTATAGCAGAGGCCTGGGAATGAACCACATCAGCACAAAAGGACAAACACACCTGCGCTATGATCTATCAGCTACTCTATAGCTTAGGCCTTGGAAAATAAATTCTCAAAACCTCCCAACATATAGTTATGATTCTTTGTATGAACTAACTATGCGATTTTATCATAAAATATCATTAAGAATCTGCTCATTGGATGCTTAGTTAGAGTAAGAACAGGCCACATTACACACCTTAAAAACACAAATGAAACAAGTTTAGATTAATAAATAAATTTGAAAAAACAACCAAACAATTGGGGTTTTGCCATTAGTATTTGGCAGAATAAATATTTATCACAGTTGTGATCATTTCTTGGCACGTTTGGTCTATTCAGCAGCTTGCCACCTTGAACTGGGAGGCAGGTGGAGGTGCTGCTGAGGTTTTACACCTCACTTCATCGCCATTCAAACACATTCAGATGGCATTTTATTTCTTATATTAACATGATCTCATAGAATTCGTTACTTTTGGTAGCTAAAATACACACTGAGGTCATATTCACACAAATGCTGTTCTGGCACAGATTCCTCCTTCCTGGTCTATCCAATAGACAAGCAGTTTTTTTCCAGAGTGTGACATCTTTTATAAGGTTTGGTCCATTTAACAAAGTGAAAATGCGACAATATTGCAATTTCGTTCCCAATCGAACCGAGTCCCCCGACACTTATGCGTGAAAAGGACCTGAAATGAACCAAAGAACTACTTGTAATAATACGAACTTTTTTCTGATTTTGCTTCTAAAGCCAAAGTTGTGTGATAAGGAAACACTTGCGTCCATTTGCATTCTAACCATGTTTTATTTCTCATCAGCTCTACGACTGATGGGACCCGTGATGACTGAAAACGTTCATTCTTTGTCTGTAGGACATGGCGACAGAACATTTTGCTGGCAGTACATCCTCTGATTTGCATTCTAATTAATCCTCAGACAAAACAGCAATAGACTCCAAACTGTTGCCAGCTCCGCCTGCACGCTTCACTCGCTCTTAATGGCCAAAATACATTGTGGGAAGCAAACTTTTATGTGTCAAGGATTTCCAACAGCTTTATCCCCTCTTAATGACCAATTTCACAACACAGAATTAACAATATTGAATTTTACTTTTGAAATGAGCTCCCTTTCATTTAATTTAATTTAACAGTAAATATATAGAGGTTTGAAGTCGTCGCAAAACCCCATGAAATTTTGAGGAATGTGAGTACAGTAAAAAAAAAAAACAACAACCTTTTTTGCTTATTTCAACCCGTTGAAAACTGAAAACTGGTGGTACACTTAAATCCCTGTGCTATGTGTTTTAACGACAAGAAACCAAAAGCGTATACACTTCTGCTCAAAGGTGCATCAGAAAATCATCCTTTTTTAACAGAGCGGAACTTTGAGGAACGTTCAGTGATTTACCTTGTGCTTCTTTGTCTCAGATGTACCGGTTTCACATTACTTGCGAGCCGTGCAGTAAGAATCAAAGGTACTGTTGCGTTTTCATAGATCCCTTGAACATAATGTCCACATCAAACTGGCTGAAGATTAAACCCCAAATTGCTTCCAATCGGACGAGGTGTGTTAAAGGGTAAAAGGGAGCCCCGTAGCAAAGCAATGCACTCAGAGATTTTGACCCTTCTTTAAGAATCCACAAATCCAGGAACTGAGATAATAACAATAAGTGACAGTGCTTACGCTAAATGCATTTTTGTGTCTAAATAATAAATTACTGTCAGTTTCTGCTTTCTGACGTCCCAGATTTATTTTATTTGAATCTATCCTCCGATATTTTGACTTCTCGTTAACCGACAGTGATCGTTGGTAGCTGAGGAAACACGTAGATGCTTTAAAGTTGTTTCCTTTTCAGAATTTAGCAAATCTATCGCAAACTGACATAGACCAGAGCTGCACTTCACGTTAGACATGTCAGTCCTCATCCTGTTCTCTAGGTTGAACTGGTGCTCAGGACACAGAAAGTCAAATTTGACAGCAACACTTTCCAGTAATTGGGGTTGCTGAGGAACAATTTGGAGGACTAATGACCCTCTTCTTTGTGATTTCTGAACAATGGAAAATGAGTCAGGTTTGGAGAGTTAATGGGAAAACTACTGGCAGAACAACAATAAGGACAGTGCAGCATTTGACAGAAGCAACAATATGTAATCAGGGACAACTCGACATAATTTGTATTGAACGGCCCTGCTTGTTTCCCTGCACCATCATTGTCACATTTGTTCACACTCATAGACCCACAAATCCCCTGCTGCTCAGAGCTGCCTTTTCCTTACCATTAGGACAGATGCATTGACCAATCATTTATCATAATCCCTTATGGGTTGAATATTGAAATATACTCAGGCAGTTATCTTGGCCCACAGTGCACAACACTGTTCAGCCTCAGCATGTAAATACCTTTTTGTCCCATTTTCTAGATGTTCTGAGTGAAACTACATGATTTTTTTTTTTTTTTTTTTTTTCCTATGCATTTATTCAGTCTGCAAACTTAGTATGCTACCACATTTATTTTCACAAATGACTTAGCTTTTATCCTTGTAAATATCATGTGTCATCTGTCAGTGATAGCTGGCACCAAATATGCTGGTTTCATCTGATAGAAAGCGATGCCAGAATAAGCACGCCACTTTGCATTTATGAGATCTTTTAGATATTCGACGACCGGAGAGAAGAAAGTGACAGTGTAGGATGTTATAAAAGCACCTGATGGGGATCTACCTGGACATTCTTTAACTTAATCATATATTGCAGTGAGATGGAAACCAGGTCTGCCAATGATGTTAGGAGTCCTCACTAAACGATTGGTTGATGTGTTTATATTTGTGGTGCAAGAGCTCAGAAGAGAAATATCTTGTTCCAAGCAAAAAAGATTTACCAATTTGACGCATTATATTCACTTTCTGTATGAAAGTACTCATGACAAAAAGATGTTTGAAATTCAAACACTGAAGTTAAATGAAAAAGTAAATGAGCTTGCATTCACTTAGTTCTCTTTTTAGTCCACTGAGTAGATGTAATCATGGCCGCGATCCTTCCCACATGCACACCGGTGGCTCTGCCTTTGGGAGAAACTGCAGTTTATTGCCTAAGGGCTCTTAAACACACAGACTGCAGGGGTTGGAGAATCAAAGTCCTTCCTTCCAATCATTGAACTATGGAAATAGCTTATCTGCCCCTTGGTAAATTTAATGAAAATGAATTAAATGTGCCTGCCTGATCCTCGGGTTTTATTTGCTCATCGTGATCTTGGACTGCCTACCTTGCTCAGTGATTGCTGGTCTGCCCTTCAGATAGGATTTTTGGCGTCAACAGCTTTTATAAGGTAGCCCGGTATCCTTATGAATTATATCCAAATGGGTCACGATTCTGCACATCTCGATTTATGTCCAGTGCCCTGCTGGAAGTATTATGGCTTTGGAGTTTCATAAACAACGGGGAAGAAAGTAAACAGGACAAGACACAAGGACAAACAGAGCCTTCAAAATAAAACAGGAAATATTGGAAATGAACACAGGCAACAAACAGGTGTGAACATTGAGGAACTTTGTATGAAAACCAACACTGGAAGCACGGGAGTGAATACCAAGAAAATAAACACCAAAAAATAAGACTAAGGCTCTAGGAATTGATGTTTATTCTGCCAATACGACGATTAATCTTTACCTAAATGTTCTACCCTGTTTGATACTGTCTATTCCTGATTTCTAGGGTTTATTTGTATTCCACCATGTGTATGTCTTAGGGTTTGGTTTTCATCTTCCTTAGTGTCGTTTTTTTTGTCGCGCTGTCACATCTACTTCTGTATGTTTCATCCCCCATGTTGATTTTAATCGAAGTATTTGAAATAAAATAAGACCGAAATCCTACAAGGGTGATGATTCTCAATCACCTTTCAGATTTTTCTACCTCAGGACATTTTTTTACCTGACCAGTGGTCATTATTCATTTAGAACAGGTTTATTACCAAGCACTTTAACAATACAGAGTGGTTTGATTAATTGTGAACGTAAAATATCAATTATGTCTATTTCTCGCTTGACTGAGAGCCTAATGGAGCTACCATGTGCACCTTTGGGGTCCAAGGCTCCCTAACAGCGAACGAGTCTCCGCTGTGGAAGGCTTGGCTGCAATGCGTCATTTGGTTTCAAGAAAAAGAATCCGTCCCCAGACACGGCAGGGGAGTAGTGCCACACTCATCAGAGGGAATATTTAAAAGCCGTGCTAGAGAAGGTTTTTTGAAGCTGCAGACTTGACGGCATCAATTGCGTCTGCTCCTCGTCTTCGCACATCTGCAATGCGTCTTCATCGGTGGAAGGTGGTTGTTTGTGTTCTCCCTCCTGCCTTCTCCGTCTCCCTCTCTGAGATTAGCTCGGTGTGATTTGCAGCACAGTCCATCTCCACCGAGACACCCCATTAAGAATCACAGTTAATCTGACGGCTGTGACACGGAGGGCAGTGGTAGGGGCCGATAACGCTGCGTGTGTACTGTACCTACTGTTTGTGTGCATGCGTGATCTCTCTGCACACAGCAAGCATTTGGATTTCAAAGATTTCTGCGTGGGAGTGTTAAGACCCCTGCAGTGTTTGGGTTGTATTAGGAACAAAGGTGTTCGTGTCTCCGGTGTTCCCCACCATCTATTGTTAATGTTGTTTACTTATCCGGCACTCCCATTTATGTGAATGTGATGCATCAAAAATGGCTGGAGGGCATTTATTCAAATTTGGCTCGAGGGTGAACTGATCACTCTGAGCTCACAAAACCACGTGTTGTCAAAACGTAAGCATTTGGACACTAATTAAGACAAAATGTCACACAAATGTCTAACAGAATAAGGTGATGAAGTGGTGGCATTTGATTTCAACATTTGTTCCTTTACTAGTCGGAGATATGAAATGTTGTGCTGACTGTATAGTTCTTCTGTGTTCCCTAATTCAGCGTGTGTGTGTGTGTGTGTGTGTGTGTGTGTGTGTGTGTGTGTGTGTGTGTGTGAAGTTTCCATATTTTAGTATTTTTAGCTTCTTTGCCCAAAGGCAAACAACTGCGAGGCAGTAAAAGTACTGTAGTTGTGTCTCTCTCCTCCACTGTACTGCTGTATTATAAACACATGCTAAATGCTACTCCTGGCACCTGTCATATTATGACATACGAACATCAGTGTTCCCCAAAGTGTGGGCCGCGGGCTCCTGGTGGTCTGTGAAGGTACTGCAGATGGGCTGCGAGAGGTCACTTATAATAAATACGTTAAAGTTTTCAGTGTTTAAGTTTGGAATTGAGTTTGAAATTACTCATCAATGTAGAATTAAATGTTATCACATTTATTATAAAGCAACAGACAATAAAACAAAGCAATAAACAGGTGGTTAATTTCTGTGTCATTCTTCGTTAATTTGACCTTCGGGTTCAGTTGGTTTTGCCTTGAAGTTTGTTTCCATTGGTAGGTGTGCCACCGACTGACCTTAACCTGCTGTGAAATTGCAGACTGCTTTTAACCAGTGTTGAACTATTGCGCTCTTGCACTTAACTCCTTGCAAGTGTTGGATGGTTTATTTATGTCTGATTTTTAAGAGGGCCGCAGCATTATTAAGTTTGGGAATGGCTGTCGTTGGCTGAAGGTTCACTCAAGGCTCTTTTTTTTTGTTTGTATGACGCCAAGTCGCAACAACAAGGTTTTCTCATGAGCAGTAGGTCCAGACCATACTCTGAGATTTAAACCATGAGCAGGTAAGCTGCAACAGTGGTGAAGAAAAGTGGCTTTTTAACAGGCAAAAACCTCGGCAGTTAATATACTATTGCTACTACAGTGTTCGCGGTACTGCGTCACAAAAGTAATGCAACGCTTAATGAATGAATGTATTTGGAAACTATTGGAAGGCTGATGTGTAAACTTGTGAAAGGGGAGCTTTATTTTCCCTCTTGTTTACAGTTCTGCCGATAGGTGCTTCCTCACATTTAATGTGTGTGTAAGAGAAAGTGCCCTACATGATGCCGGGTAATTGAGAAAAGAGCGAGCCTGTGCGCTGTCATGAGTCTGCTGTAAATGTTTTGGAATGAGGTTATCGGAGTTGTTGTATGGTTTCAGTTGGGTTACTTGTGTCAGGATATTGAAGGCACTTTGAGCACATTAGCGCTTCATTGACTTTGCATACTGGCTGGTTTTGCTTCATATGTATGACGGATCTGCATTTGTGTGTTGTTACTGTTATTGTACACTGCAAACGGAGGAGTGGCATCGTGCAGGCGCCGCTGCTGCAAAGGGTTCATGCTAACAGTAAACTGATAGACACATTGCTGCTATAGTAAGCAGAGGAGAGAAGCTGAGGATGAGTGTGCAGCCGAGGTTGGATTTCTCTGCCGCACTCGATTGTAACTGTTTGTAACCACTGAGTCTGACGTAACTGAGCTTCATTCAGCTGTACAGTGTCCCTCGCTACTGAATTTGCAATCAACTGAAATGAAAGTGCACCTCTGTCTGTAAAACATGACCCTCTTTCATTTTCTAATGGCCACTCTTCTGTTCTTTGGAGTTTATTTTGGTAAAAGTAATGCAAAAGTACTGTAACTACTACAATTAATACTAATACTGCTACTACGATAATAATAAAAATAGACTTTATTACTATACCAATCACGTGAGCAGTCAAGCTGCTGCTCAGTAAGATACAGAACCTTCAGCTGCCCTGCAGCAGTTGTGGCTTTGCAGCTGTGAGGCTCAACAACATCTGCATGTCTCGGCCTGACAGGAGATTTTCTTTTCATGTGTTTTCTGCTCATGAGTGTCTCTGGGGAGGTCGGGACAGCTCAGTTTTGAAGGGTTTCAATGAGCAGTCGTTGTACTGAGGTTACTGACACAAGCTGCAGTTACATGCACACATTTTTTCATTCCATTCGGGTCAGCTGCTTACATGTGATGTGGTTTTACACGCGCTGACACATTTAATCTGAACAGCGGTGTGACGTGCAGAAGTGATGAATACGTCAAGCTGTTCTCTCCTGCAGCAGCAACTCGACCTTTTTTTTGGAGAGGTTATTTTTTTATTTATTTTTTCAGCTCCCTGTCCTGCAGATGGATATTTATTAAAACAGGAAGTCAGTTGAGTCGGATACTCTCAGATACTCAGATACACTCTTGTAGTTGTGGGATTTAGCTTTTTAGTGCAACTTTGTTTTCCCACCTATTCCTCAGTTTCTTAATTATTTTACAGGCTAATTAAATATCTTATTAACTTAAATATATGTGAAACGGGCAGGTCAACTCCTCAGGAGTATCGATACCGTCCTCCTCCAAACTCATGTTTTCCCCTCTTCTGAGTGATTTTTATGAGGCATTTGGGTAGATAAAAAAAAAAAAAGTAAAAAAATGGGCTGATAACATGCACGCTCACTGCTCCATGCAGACACACTCCTGATGGGCTATTGATTTCTGGCCCGGTCTGGGTAATGAAGATAACTTCAAGCATTGACAGAACATGTAAATAATCCTCTGGAAAATGCATGGCTGCCTGTGCTGCTGTCTCTGAGCGCGTCTCCTTCAAAATTTTAATGCTCCCTGCTAAATATAAATCTAAATGTTAGCAAGACGAATTGCCCACAGTGAAAATTCGAAGCAGTGAGCAGGAACAGATGAGTTTGGAGCCTACAGCACTTCAGAAAAACCCACAAATATCACCAGAAGCAAGCAAAAATTCCACCAGTGATTGTCAGCGATGTGCCTAGTATATCTAGTGTCCTATTTTCTCTATTTTACCACCGATATGATCCTCCGTTCTCTGATACGATGGGCAGATTTTGATTGTGATTCCCTTGCTAATGCAGAATTCACAGCACGGAGCCATTGCTATAAATATGTATGTTATTGTCTGTGCTCCCTTCAGACCTAATCACAAAAACAAAGCAGCAGTATCTTGCAAAATCCTAAAAAGGTCAGCATAGTTTAACATTCTCCCTCAAGCAAAACACTGCTTACTTCTTTTTGCTGTTGTGTTTCACCTCCTCGAGCTTCTCCACAGCTGATAGGTGGTTTGTTTAAGACGTTTAAGAATGTTTAAGAAGAGTTGTCCTCGTATCTGAAGCCTTGGGGTATAACAAGGACGGATAGCAAACCAACACGACTGCCACCATATCGCCTTTGAAATATGTAAAGACAGAATGTTGTGCGAGTGGCTTTTCTCTGCTCCAAAAGCATTTCTCTTCACAGCAGCAAGTAAAACTCTTTGCACATGCTTTCAGGGCTCAGCGTTCAGTGTTCTATCCAACAGATGCAAGGACAACAAACAGAGGATATTTCAACTCTATCCACTACATCACAGGAGATTACAAACATTAAAACATAGCAGGGACGTCTTCTGAGATTAATCTGGTGTGAAAGAAAGTGACAGAGAGTCTTTAAGTTGTTGTATATGTTGTATATTGTACAGTACAGAGCACGAAGGTGATCAGAATCTCATCGACAGCACAGACCTCCTACAAAATGTTTGGATAAGTACGGGCAGGCCAAATGGCTGAGAAAAAACAACAACAATTCAAGAGTTAAGACACAATTAAGTAAGTAGACTCACAGAGTGACCTTTTAAACCCGAGGATGCGTAGAAATGGTGTTTCTCGCCGCCCAGCAGTGTTATCATTAGCGAATTAGCCTAATGCCAGAAAATTCCTGAGCATTGGGTCAAACCGATTTAAAGTTTTTCAGCACATTTTGTATGAAGTGAAAAGAAAATGAAGAGGAACTAAAGTGAATTCAAACATCGGCATCTCTTCGTGTGTCCTGGAGAGTAAAAGCAGAATGAAAAAGTCATTTTTGTGTCTCCAGAGGAAGCTTTGCAAAATATAGATTTTTTTTTTTTCAACTAATGTGCTGAGTTGCATTTTGGGAGGTGATCTTTTTCAGATAGCTCACTAAGCTCGCTAATTTAAAGAGCTCGTTTGGATACGTGATGTATAGCGTTCGTCATGACACATATGAATGTTCTGGTGATGGCAAAACATCTGGATCGCCCCCTGATGGCAGGCTGCAGTATAGGTGGACAACCCCTCCTGCTCCAATAATATCCCTCCACAAAGATGGTTCTTCTCATTTAAGAACTTTTTAATAATGTTACTTTATGCTCAATTCTTAATTCTTTTCTAATCGTTTTATTACATTTTTAGTTTCCATATTTAATGTCAATATGTCAATGATCAATACTGCCCAGCTTTGTTTTTTTTTTTAAAAATCCAATCTGTGTGACACAACAGCATTAAAATTAGAGTCATCTTCACGCTGCACAGAAATTAAGTTAAAAATAGACCCAGGAAATATTTATGGAGTAAATTTTGTGTTGTCTTACACAGTATATCTTCTCATTGATTTCACCTTCATCAAGTTTAATGATCGAAATTCACTCACACATACGCTCACACTTGGATAAAAAAGCAGTTTGAGGTTCATCGTGTTGCCCGGTGATACGTCATCATGCTGTAGCAGCCTCAGTAGGAATTCTCCTCAGTTAGAAAAGACACTGTAACAGTCTGTAAAACCACTGGCAGGAGCAGAAAGAAACTTAATTTGAACATACCAATGATTTCATGTGTAACCATTGTTAATTGTGTAACATCACAGAGGCCGGACAGAGATGGACACCACACAAGTTTAAAACATCATTTTATTGTAACTAAGACAAAAATAATAACCACTCTGCAGTCTGTATGTCAGTAGTGTATGTGTGTGTATGAGTATGTCAGCTGCCGTTTTGTGTGTTTGTGTGTTGTGTCGAATGTAAAAAGAAACTGAACCAACAGGCAGCAGCTGATCAGAGAAGAGGACAGATACAGTGGAGGAGCCGGCCTGAATAACCTCGACCCAGCAGGTCCAGCTGGAGGATACAACAATCAACCTGAAAGCCTGAAAGAAACAGTACACTAGCTAAGTGGAGACAGTCCCTTCAAAGTTTAGGGAAAGCTTTAAATAAGAAATAGTATGCGCAATCATCTGCTAATTGTTCTAATCATCGAGTTTTTGCTGTCTGTTCAGATGCATGAATGCGAGTTGACTTTGCTTCTGTGTGTCTTAAGATTCATGCAGCGTGTTCAGGCAGATTGGCAGCGGGTAATTAAAGTGCCCATTTTGCTGCAGTGCTTCCTGTGTCCGCCTTAAAGGGGGGCAGCTGTGGAGACAGGCCTCTTTATGTGTGATGGATAGTGTAATTAAAGCAGACAGGAGAGCAGAAGACCAAAAATGGCTGCAAATAAAGCCTAGTTTTGCTCCATCATGTCACCCTTTTATCAGGATGAACGTCTCTGAAATAAAGAAATACCGGTTCCAGCCATTTAAAATGGTTTCGTCTTTCTTTCAGGTTAGCAGGTTTTCACTTGTGATGTCTATACTGTTCTGACTCAAGTCCCAGGAACCGGGAGTCTGTAACTGTGGCTCTTCTGGGACAAATGGCTCACGGCTTCAACTTTACAGACGTCACAGACGTACAGCCCACCTCAAAATCTGTCATTTTAATTTAATGACTTCAAAGGATAAATATGGGCCCTCTGAGCTATGCATCACACCACGGGAGGCGGAGAGGAGAAGACAGAGCCAGAGACTGATGTGAACAGCTTTATTGCATTGAGTTTGAACCCCCCCGCGCTCCTCTATAAGTGAACTGATAAAGTTTTCCTCTGCTAACCTGGCGGAAATTTGTTCGTTTTCTGCTGACTGAAAATGTTTTTCCTGCAGGTAGATGGAGGACTGTTGCTGAAAATCGCAACTGAGGGTGAGAGACTGTTCCAAGGCTGTGTTCAGTTTTGGCTGGGCAATGCTAGAATCAGATGTAACCCTCTCTTATGCCATTTTGAGGGGTCGTGAACCAGGTCTAAGAGAAAAGACTGGTGAGGTTCAGTTTCAGTTGGACCGAAACAGCTGCAAGAGGACCAGCAGGAAGTCCCAGACGTTACAGTTTAATTACACATTCAAAAGAAGTGCACTCATGGTCACTATCCCGTAGCTGCGTAAAGTTGCTCTTGGCGGTTTGACCCCCGTCACCTCCGGCGAGACCTGTCAAAGTGTCCTTGAGCAACACACTGAACCTGAAGGCTTAGGCTTGCTGTGTGAATGGTTACCGGCTTTAACGTGGTGGCAACGTAGGCCCCGTCCATACTGACACAGATATATATTGCACATTTCCCCTGCATGTTTGCGCCTCTCGTCCAAACACAAACAGCATTTTAGGTCACTTCATATTGTTTTGGTGCTGATGTGGCAAAAAAAAGAAGAATTTCCCTGTTTGTGAACTTTGTCACAAAGTTCTCCACCTCCCTCATCATGGTGCAGAGGATTGTTCTCCAGATATGTCTGTTCTTCGTCATCCAGGTCATTGAAGTCTTAATCGTTGTTCTGTTTTGGAGCTGAAGAAGCCTTTCTGATGAGAGGTGAAACGTCTTCACAACCAAAAAGAATTCCAGATGCCTTCAACTAACGCACGTAATCTGTCCTACCGACTAATCTTCCAACTTTTTTTCTCATAAAAAATTTTTTTTCTCACTGTTTCCGTAGCACCCCAGCGCCCCCTCTGGCATGCGACGGATTAGCGATATGGACAGTATCTCCACCTACTGGCCCATCATGCCTCCTGTCTCTTGTGTGTACAGAGATATTTTTCAAAACGGAAAGGAAAATTAATATATAATTAGATGGTATTTTCTGCCACCAGTGTAAGAATGTATAAGTGAATGTGACAAAGCACTTTAAGGAGCCAGAAGACTCAAAGTCTATTTTGTTTTGTTTGTTTGTTTTTTGATTAAAGGAAATAGAGTCAGTCAAACAACTAAGGCAAGCACCAAAAGGGAAATCTCACACCTCCCTCGACTACAAATTCCACTCCTCTGTCTATAAAGTATTTAAGGTTTATGACCTGAGGTGTCTTCCACCTTCCTGAAATCTTACACAAACAGTCGGTATTTTCACTTCTGCAGTCCCCCAGATAAAAATCTTACCTCGGATGTTTTCTTTGATATTTACAATGTGTTAGCTGCTGTGTCAATATATTTTAAATTGAGTTGCACTGAAATGTCAGACAGTATACAGAGCTGTCATATCGAGTTTAACAGACTGTGAATATTCTAGTGTCTGCATTATTTTTTCAGAGGTTGTTGATGCCTGAAGAAAAGTGACAGCCTGCTGGAAATCAAAAAAAGTTTGTTCAGTGTGGATGACTATCTTCCTGAAATATTAATAAAAACAGAGTTTTGGCTGAACGTTCCCTGTTGTGCATCCCTCAACTTGCAGAGGTATTATGGGTTTTCCAATATAAGCAGAGCAAACGTAAATATTCCCCCCAATAACAACAGTGTGTGCACAGCTGAGATTTACAGAGAGCAAAGCAAACCTGTTGTTTTGTTTTTTTCGCGGTGAAAGAAACCCCTGCTGCATTGATGCATTAATTCACTATAACACAATATGTATTGAGAACGAGACCAGAGAAAAGGTCCATCTTGTTCCCCTTCCAGGTCTCCGCATACCAACATTCCACCATGTAACCTTCCCTTCCTTCCACACGATGAGCCCCTTAATGTCTCCCTTCTGATGTGCTTTGATTGAAATGAGACAATAATGATGTTTGGCTAACTTTTGGTATAGTTATTATAATACTAAATAACGGGTCACTCTTGGTTGCAAAAGGCACGTGAACAATGTCAAAGTTGCTTGTTAGGGTTTGAGTTGACCCTCTGGGTCTCTCTTCTTGCTTTGGGATATAAATTATTACCCAGCAGGCATTTTAGCGTTTATTTATGGGCAAATCAACATTATTGATGATGTTGATTTACTGTGGAATTTTATTTCGATTTCGCAAAGCAAATCAACGTTGATATTACAACATTGACTCTGTGTCTTACAAAACCAATATATTTTATTTTTGAAGTAGATTAATCAGCAAAATGGTAAAATGCTGTATAATAATCTCAAAGGGACATTACAAGATGATTACGGGTTAAAATTTCAACATGGATTTGTGGGAATTTAAGCATTTTTACATCCATGATTGTTGTTGTTTCAAAGTTATATCAACCATACTTCAACGCTAGTAAGGGTCTGTATCTGTTAGGGTCAGTTGGTATTTCTGCTCTTGTTTTGAGGTCCCTGTGTGTCTATTCCCCACCTGGTCTTGTCCCTCAGGTGTGTTCGATTGCTCCTTCTCCCTGATGTGTCCCACCTGTGTCCAATTGTCAACCTCTCCCTCGTTTATTTAACCCCCAGGTTCCTTTCCTCCTCTGCCAGATTGTCTTTTCTTTCTAGTGGGCAGTCCAGCGTGTGTTCCATCTTTATTCTGTGTTCCGATTACTGAGTTTGCCTAATCCTTGTCTGTACCTTTGCATAGTTTGAATTCCCGGTTTGACCTTGTTATTAAAACGGCTACTGATTTAGAAAGCCCCCCGTGTGACTCTGTACAATTGGATCCTTGGTTTGGTGATTTGCAAATCCCTTTTAGTACGAAGACAATATATTTCATGTTCAAACTATCAAACTTTTCTGTTTGTTGATTTGATTGAAAATCGCTGTATTGCATTTCTGTTAACATTTTACACAAAAGCCCACATTTTTTGTGAACTGGGAGTTGTAATGTCCATCACATAACAGCATCAACAGCAGTTCAAGTTGGCATCTTCACTGTCATCTTTACTCTGCGTGTACATTAACTCCTTGTGCATCCCTGCAGAGGATGTACCTCGTGCACCCGGATGAGACGCGAGGCTGTGACAAATCGACGATAAATGAAGAGCTGGAGCTGACATCAGGCCGGCAACGCAGGTGTACCACGACCTGGGAATTCCATTCTACAATCAAGACCTGCTGTGTTCACTCTGCCAGACCATAACCTGCTCAGTCAGTCTACATCTCTAACCCACGTGGTTTAAATTGTGTGGTCGGTCAGAGATCCGGGCCTCGCCCCGGATGTCTGCCTGTTTCTAC
>KV751331.1:1337031-1382259 GCA_001698575.1 Mola mola | reverse complement strand
CTCAATCATTCCCTCAACCGTTGCAATAAACCAATCAATCATTCTCCATCTCCAGCCTCCTCTCCTCTCTGTTTGCAGTTGGCTTTACCACCTCCCAGCAACGTGACATATTTCTCAAGATTTGTGTCTTCTTTGGGGGGCGACGCACTGACAGCCGTAGGCGAGATAGGAGATGGGGAAATTAGAAAGGGACTATTTTTATTGTCGGTTTTGATCTTTTCATGAGATTTCCTCTATTCCTTATGAAGGCACGGAGCGCAGCAAACCCACGAGAAACCCAGATACAGTAAATCCTTTCTTTTCAAACTTTAGCTTTAATGAATATAATAGTTTCACAATCTGCATCATGAACACCTCTGCTGCAATAGTACATTGCTTTTCATGTGATTAAGTGTATAAATCAACATTTTTGACAAAATTGAGATTCAGGAGCAAGAAGAATAATATTTCTACCCAAAGGATGATGGAGATTGCACAATAAAAGGGAAGAAGTTTTTATACACCAAGCTCTCTGGACAAAATAATATATCAAGAATATAAGAAAAATACACTAGTTTATTTTAAAAATAACTGTCTTTATGCATAACAGTTGAATATACTTGACACTGTTGTCTGGAACACTTTCCAGGGTTCTTTTCACGAGTTCTTCAGCGCACTCAGGCTGATTTCCTGGCTCGCTGAGCGGCCCTCCTAGACGAATACGTGACTAATGCGAAGCTTAATCAAGGCAATTGTTTGAAAGGTCATCTAATGAGTAGGAGCGAAGATCATATGTTAGCCTTTATCCCTCACGGCGGGATGTCGCGGCGCGGGGGAAGCACCTGCCGCCTCCTGTCACAACATTAACTCAGTTTAATTAGCCAAAGTGAACTGCTGCCTCTACCAGTTCAACCGTGGGCCACTGAAAGAAGCAGTTCAGATGTTATTTGGATGATATTATGATTTTCAGACATAAATTACACAAAATGTTGCTGTAAAGTAGATTTCAGAAATTCCTGGGTGGGTTCATTTCAACTAATCCATTTTGAGCGAGTGCGAGTGTCGTGACGACGCCTTCTCGAAATAATTGACAGACTAATGAACGGCCATTGTGAGTGCATCTGGTGAGAAAGATGGTGGCACGTGCACTCGCAAAGCCGCTCTAATCTAACTGCAGTGCAAAAGTTAGGTTCTGTCACAAAACTATGTTGTTAGATATCTTTAGACATTTTGAAGTGTGATCTCGCTCGGTGCGTATACTGCATACAAGTTCGTGTCACATATGTGGAGTTAGAACAGTCTCAAAATTCACAAAGTCGTTTTAGGATTTATGTGTAAATCGCTCTGTCCACAATAATATGTTTCAGTTCACGCAACAATTTTTCTTGTTTTAAACGTGTATACATGTACTTTGTAAATCCACAAATATGTGTATTTAAAATAATTTGCAATGTTGATCAAAAACATACAGTAAATGTTGTGACTTTTATCCACAAACTGGTGATTTATTCGCATTTCCAAACTGCTTGTGAACATCACTACATATTTGTGGGCGGGTGGCTTGAGACTCGTCTTACGACCAGAGAGCCACAAATGCATTTTTTTTCCAACAGGGATTGTCTGTAGCCAGTCACATGTCCAATAGCAGGACTATTGCACCCTTCCTGACTTCTGACTCTGGAGTGAACCAGCATGGCAGCAGATTGCATTTTTATATCCCCATGAATCCCGATGCCACTCGGCTGCAGTCATTTTCATCAGCCGAGTCACACACGCACTTTCCAGGCTTCTCTCGATGCAGAGCTGCACCGGCAGTACGTAAAGCCCGGGGTTTTCCAAATGAGACACCTTCCACTGAATGAGACACAAACACCCTGGACTCGGAGTGCTTCTCTACAAGCTGTCAGAGACAGTGGAAGAAGAAGCTCTGAGATCCTTTTCGCAGCAAAGGGCAGGCATTAGAAAAGTTACACTGCTGAGGTAACTTTTAAACAGCCTGGTTATTGTTAGTTCACTCCCTGACGTGTGTTTAATTGTTCATTTATTTATTTAACTCAATTAAAGGAATGACCAATAAATGTAACACTATACAATAAATGATATCTATTGCGCTTGTAGACGAAAACATTGCAAAATGGAGGTACAGTCTCTCGTGTGAAACACTGTGTGAGCTCAGGTTGTTTGGTCGCCAGCTGAAATGTGCGTTTGTGTTTGAACATAGCTGAGTTTGATTAACTCTCTGCAGAATTGGCGTGACACTGATGGAATCAACTCTGTCAACGAGCTCCAGCACTCAACACCATTTAAAATCAGAACGTGGTGAAATTACACTTTCAGAGTTGAAATCGACTCAGATATGTTTATTATTTTAGCCGATCATTTTCTGTCATTTGATTAATCGACTAATCATTTCTGTTGCACAGATTAGAGGAGCCCAGGTGACACAGACATGGTTAAAGGTATCAAATTTTCAATCAAACTTCTATGTTCAGAATGAAGAGGTTCAGAATGGATGCCGGTTCAGGGCCGGGTCCCAGAACAGACAGATGGGCTGGAGGGTAGAACGGGCAGAAGAAAACAATGAATTTAGTTAGTTAAAAAAGAAAACAGATCTGGCAGGGTGGATGTTGCAGGCAGACCAGGTGAACACAGGGTTGATTGCAGGATGGGTTGCAGCTGTGGAACTCTGGTCTGTCTCCAGCACACCTGTCCAACTCAGACACACACAAAGGAAAGATTTGATCATGAGGATCGAGAGCTTGCACCTTTTTATATTGGCAAAAATCTTATTCTACTTTACATATGTTGTAAAGTAAGTAGTAAGTTATCAGATAAATGTGGCAATGTAAAGAGTGCCGTTACAGGAATATTTGGTTCATGTAAACATGGTCAGTGGCTCTTTTATCACCATAAGGTATCTGTGCCAGCTGGAGTACAGACGTCTGCCTCTGAAAAGAGTCATATCCACCTGAAGTCATGTCATCATTGTCCGAATCCATTTCCCTTGGTCTCCCTTCTCCTTTCCCTGTCATGTTTGTCTCCTCTCCCATCTCCACCTTCTAGCTTGTCTCCTCTCATTTTCTCCCCTCTATTGCTTTTTTTTTGGTGTCCTGGTCGTGACGTTTCCCCTCCTGTTCTCACCCCCTCACTGCAGACTCCTGTGGATACAGAAAGGTCAGCGAATGTGGGACCATTAGATGCTCAGACACGCACCAATGTCTAAAACACCGTAACATTATGGCAAGAAGATGCGCACACACACGCAGACTCACTGCCTCCTGGCAGTTCATTGTGTTACACTAACTAAAAACCAGCGTGTGAGGGCTGAAACATTTTTTTTAAAGACGGTGTTTAATCTTTTCTGTGTAATCTTTATGCTGCATGAAACATGCAGACGTGCTATCCACAACACGTGTGATCCGTTGACTGTGACATTTAATCCACACTTGTTTGTGGAGTAATTAGTGTATCCTTTGAGCCACTAGTTGAGATGAGGTTGGCAGAATGTCACTTTTCCTAATTGGGGATATATTCAAGAGTCTTTGTATGTAAAAATATACACAATTGATTAACTTTTTGGACAGATATTTGATGGAAGGGAGGTATCTTCACCATAAAGGCAAACATGGTAAATTCATTTTAATATATATTGCCACAGCACCACTGCAGTTTTTTTTTCCCCCTTCAGCTTTATATGTCTCCTGAAACCACAGTTCTGTTTCTCAAAACTAAACACAAAATACACATGTTGTTCGATGCAGCGCACAGACCCAACAAACACTCGAAAAGCACGTGGTCAGTGAATCTCACAGTTTTGACCTCGTTAACATGTCCATGAGGTGTTTGTATAGTGGAGGATTTCTGCTTTTGTTCTGCAATGCACTAATGATGGCCATCAATGAAACTAATTCTGACAGCCCGGGTGTCCTACTTAGAAAATCTAAGCAACCACTCCTGACTTCTTGCGGGGGTGGGGCTTAATGTTGTCGAAAGGAAACTCACTGTTCTATTGCATCAACTTGTAGGCAACCTTGTACAAGCAGGTCCTCCTCTTCATCCTGGGAACATGTCTGGTACAAACATGTGTGGCCAAATTACTCCAATGTTAGAACTTGTCACTGTGCAGCGTATAGTAAACTAGTTTAAAAGCGGTAAAATGACAGAACAGGTAAGCTCCGGCTCACTCTGGCAGTGTAATAGTAGCACATTCATATATTCCCACAACCAAGCTGAGGCAAAGATGAAAATTTACTTTGTGAAAGAAAAAAAGGCAAATGAGAAAAACGGAAATGAGTTTGTAAGGGTTTGATTAATGGCTAAAGCAGTACTTCATGACAAGACCATGACCTGGATAACCGAGAACCCACACAGACGCTCCACCTTATAAACACAACAGATGAAATTTAATGTATCATACTTGAATGGGTCAAAATTAGGAATCAGTGCTTCTTTGTCAGTCGTCTTTTGTGCATAAATGATTCTTGCGACTGAGATAAATAACAAAGAAAATTTGAGCTATGCAGAGTTACTCCAAAGAGAGAAAATGGCACTGAACACAATCAAAAATGCTATAATGTTCATCTGCAGTCCAGGAAATATCTTCGATTTAAAATGGAGCTTGAAGACTTTTCTGTTCTAAGAAAAGCAGGAATTTCTAAAATTGGTCAAATGCTGTGTAACGTATGGAAACGGTTAGATGTGCTGTAGCATGTTCAGGGATTGTTTATCACAAACTTCAACATCCCAACTGATCTGATGTCTGTGAGCTTCAATTGAAGGACTAAAACTGCAAATTTATGTAGACAAATGCTGTTTTATTGCTTCGTTGGCTTCACCGTGGTGTCTCTGTCAAGAGCCTGTCTTGTGCCAGTCTCCAGAGAGTTGACACATTGCGGTACAAGATAGTACTAGTAATGGCACTTTCTTTTTGAAACCCACTGCCGAGAGAATCGTGGCTGAATTCAGATTGATTTGAGGTCACATGTAGTTCATGCATGCAATAAAAACATTAATCAACTGCTATTGATCTTAAATCTGTCCTATAGTTCGCCAGTCAAGTGTAACCTTTTCCCTGTGGGAAAGCTGAAACGTCAATGTATGTGGTTTAATAAGAGCTAAATCTGTAAGCCCCATTCAGTTTGTGTGTGTGTGTGTGTGTGTGTGTGTGTGTGTGTGTGTGTTTTCACTGCTGCACTCTGACGTAAAACTCTGGTCCTCCTGAGAATCCAACATCTGTGCTCCAGTCTGCCTTGACGTCCTGGATGTGAAACTCATGTAGCTTCATTCTGTCAATTAAATTATTATTTTTTCTTTTTTTATGTTGCTGTCAAATACACACATATCCCATTAGATAAATCCTATAGGCCGAGGCCTATCATGTCAGTTAATTCTTTTACATGGCAGAGATCCACAAACACCGTTTGGTTTCATCTGCTTTGCTCAGAATCTCCAGAGACATGACGAAACTTCATAAACCTGCCGGCCGGCTACCTGGCCTGCTCATTGCACTGTGGTTGTATTAACACCTAAAGTGACCTGGATGTATGAAAAGCAAAGCTGCCTAATTAATGCTTTCACCAAGTCAAGCTACATCTAATGTGAAAGGATTTGTCCCATGAGGAAAAAAAAAAAATGTATTTGGTGCCTTTTGTTGTGTTTGTGCGACCTGCATTTGAACTGTTTGAGTGCAGTTTGACAGCTCCCATCTGCGACACTTCCAGCTGCTGTTTTCAGTGTAAATGCTAATAAGCCTTTTGGACACCAGCAGTTGGATGGACTAAAGAGAAGAGGATGCTGTAGACGCACCATTTAGTCAAATTTTCTCACTGGCAAAAATTCTAAAAGAGCTTCATTTATTTGTCACTTGTGATTTCTCTCTCTCTCTCTCTCTCTCTCTCTCTCTCGAAAGTTTAATTTTTATCAGCTTTATTTTTCGATAATTGGACGATAGTTTACTTACATGTAACTCCCAACTGTCTTGGTTGTCAAAATCAAATCTGAGGACATCAGAGTTAATTTTGCTCTATTTAGACTGATTTTGATTGGAGTTGGAGCAAGTGCGTAAAACATTGCAAACAAAACAAACAAAAACAAACATTTTATCAAACAGAACACATCGGGTTTAGGATATCCTAAAGGGAAGATTACACAAAACTGTGAGACAAAATAACTGAACAACCCTGCAACCCAGCCAAGCTGATGAATCATGCAGGTTCAAGACTTTCTCTACCAAAAATGATGACTTCCTGCGTACATGATCTAATGTGATACCCCTTAAAATTGCCTTAAGTAGCCAAAAATAGATCACTTAATTAATGCTGCTGTATCAAAGTTGTAGATTTCAAATCTGCTCAGATAAAAACAGAAGAGACTCAGAAAGTGCAAACCTCCAACAACACAGCAACATTCCCTACAACATACTTTATGCTCCCCCAGAAAAAAAACGCTTACCTTTCAAGGTCATTTTAACCTGCGAGCTCATATCACAGCTTTCCACCAGGCGTTTGTTTTGGACATTTCAAAATGGGATTTTCAGGTCAAGGTCTTCTGGTGTGAAAAAGAGCACATATTGGCATCACTTGCCGGTGACAAATGAACAACACAGCCAACTGGCTCTTTGATGGGTTTTGTTTTGAAATGACACCAGGTAGATCTCTCTAAGTCTTGTCTGTGAAGATTTTGCTGTCAAGGCCGAGTCCATTCTGGAGTTATGGCTGAAAAATATGCGTTGACCAAAATTTGATGAGCCGTCAAGACACAGTTTTGATTAAAATTTCACTGAAATCATTCAAGTAGTTTTTGTCTAATCTTGCTAACAAACAAACAAACCAACCAACCAAGAAAAGGACATGGGTGAAAGTACAACATTGGCTGAGGTAATAAAATGTAACAGAGACTTTTTTCTCTCAGACGCTCTGTCATTGAAGCTCATACTAGTATCCCTTTTTCTTTCCTGTGTACTGTACATACATTTGGGACATATGCTAGAAAGCTATTTTTGAAGGCAGCCCCACTCTCACAGTAGCCCTAAGGCACCGTACCCCAGTGGACGAAATGTTTCTCCTTCTATGTAAAACTTTGTAGAGGTCCTTTCAGAGAGGCACAAAGGCACAACAGCCCTCAGGCTCAGTGGACACCAGGTTTTCCTGTTGTCTGTCTGTCTGTCTGTCTGTCTGTGTGTGTGTGTGTGTGTGTGTGTGAGACATTGGCGATGTCACTACCAAATCATGATGATAGGAAGGACCGAGCTTTTTGGCATCTACTAACAGGAAAGGACTCTCAAAGCACAAACCCAGTCCTGTTTAATTCAAAGCCCTTCCGCAGAAAGTCGGCTCCAAAGTCAGAGGGCTCTAACAAGCTTCAAAACTTAGCCAGAAAGCTTTCATGTCAGCGCTCATCATCCCAGCTAGACACACTCATCAGCAAGTGATGAAGTCTAATTAAGACCGAAGACTCTGCGCGGTTTAGTCTCTTGGTCGTCGGGTGGTGAGTTTGACGATGTGATACCGGAGATGTGGCACGGACAAAGTGCTTTTAAAAGCCTCATTTGTTGTTGTCATGACTGATGTGATTGCCCACACAAACACACACACACACACAGTCACTGCAGCCCTGCTCTAAATTGCTTCCTGGGGGTTTAGAGAAAAGCAACAGCGGATAAGATAAAGTTTGTGTGAGTGTGTGTAACTGTACAGCTATCTTTGTGAGAACCAATTTGTACTGTGAGTTTCCTTGGAAGTGAGGACAATGTGGCAGGTTCTCATTCTCACGACAGATCTTTAAATGAATGTTTTAGGGTTCGGGTTACAATTAGTGTCAAGGTAAGTGATATACCATCACTCCTTTCTTTGGTTTAAAGCTACAATATGTAACATAATTACAGTTATTGATGTGTTTCATTCCCATGTCATCAAATAGGGATACTATGGGTTTCCTGTGTCATCAGAAACACTATTGGTTGGTAGGCAGCCGAAGCAACCAACCCAACGTGACAGTGTTTAAAAAACTGAGATTATGACTCAACATCTTACAAAATACTCCTTTACAAATTTAGTTTTGATTGTTAAGGTGTATACTGTTATATTTTCACAGCTACTGTACCGTATATGCCAAACTTACACGCAGTTAAGATTCTTGTCATATTTTTGGTTTTACATACTGGTAGATTTTGGATATGCACATCATTTATATTTTGCTTTTGCCTTTTTTCCACCAAGGTGTACCTAATAAAATGCATAATGAATGTATTTTTACGTAAAACTAATGTTGATTTATGAACACATATTGCCTCCAAGATGTATTTGGATAAGACACCACACTTGAATTCCTGATTTTTTTCCAGAACCTAACCAAGGGGTTTTGTTTAAATGAGTTAGGCAACCATCAGCATACACAACTTTTTATTTAAGCCCACAACAGGCCTCACAACAAAAAAGTCCTGGGTTCGATTCAGTGACTTTCTGTACACATGATCTCCCTGTGTTTGCATGGGATCCCTCCAGGTGCTCCAGCATTCCTCCCATCGTCCAGAGACATGCAAGATAGGTGAAGTGGTTCCTCTGAATTGCCCGTCGCATGCTTGTTTCTCTCTACATGTCAGCCCTGTGATTAACTGGCGATGTATCCAGGGTTTTCCGCCCAATGAATCTTTGATAGGCCCAGGACCTCGAGACCCTGCATAAGGGTGAGCAGTGATATCAATTGATGAATTGTTGGTTACATTGGTTAACAGCTCCTTCACACTGCTGCACAGCAGTTTCCCTCTGGATGAGTAAAGTCCTACAGTGTATTCATTTAATCCTTAAGATTTACTGTTTTAGGGTCAAGTTTAGAATTGGGTTGGAGTAAAGGTTACAGTAATACATGTAGTTGTGATGGTTAAGGTTAGGAAAATAATAAAATCATGAGGTAAGGATTTTCCAGAGTGCCATACTCACTCAGATAATGGGTGTGCAGGGCCTTAAATTGGGACATTTCTTATAGCAAACTGAGTCTGTCTTCGAACTGATCTTGCCGTGTTGGAACAGTCTGCAGGCTCATTTTGTTTGGCCGAGCTGGTACGACAGCATGCCGCCGATTTTGGTTGCTAATTCTTGGACGGTGAACAGCTTTGTAAAAACAGCAAAGTTACAGCACGACTTCAGCACTTTTCTCGTTCCCACGATGACAAGTTTGTGGCATCGCTAGCCTGCTTGATGGAAAAGCGTCTCTTGATGTTTCATTCCTTGAATGCTGTGATACTGTCTTGGCATAAAACATGTTGGCTTTGAATATTTAAACATCTACCCTTGGTTTAAACATTCACACTCAACTTTTATTTTCCTGAAAAGCATTCTGCAGATGCATTAACTTGATGCTGCCTTGAACTGATTTTTAAGGGCATCCCTTCCTTGTTCTATGAGGACACTGAGATCACAAGCACTCAGTTTGCTGTGATATTGAAGGGCTGGAAGTGGTCCTGTCTGTTTTATTTTTAAACATTATGTCCCTTGCCCATTTTTTTTCTCAGTTTTTCTTTTCTCTGCAGTTTATGGTGCAGTTGAGGTGCATTGCAGTATAAAGACAGATGACTCTTTTTGCTACCTTCATTATAAAGAATGGACAAAATGGAAGAAACAAGAAACAGTATTTTAGACTTTATATCTTCCGTCAAGGTTTACCCACTTAATTACTTACTGAATTTATTTCAACATACATCCTGCATTAATTAATTTTTAATTGGTAGAAACATGCTTTTTTTTGCCAGTGAGCATAATCTGGAAGACAGTAGGTTTGTTTTTCATGCATTAGCCAATGAATAATTAGTTTGATATGTGTGATAATGTTAAGGTTTTTCTGGATCAGTCATGAGAAGTAAACATGTTTAAAGAGCATAAACATGAAAGTGGTTCCGAATGAATAGGTCACTCATTATTTATTTTTTTTTTAACGTGAAAACACAACTCAGTATTGAATTTATGGTCTTTTTGAAACGATCCAAACAACCATCAGCTGAAATGTTTATTAATGTAAGCCTAAAATCGGGCTCTCATGTTGTGCAGCCTCATCCTCTATCTGGAGACACAAAGATTGTCCACATAATTCGATAATCATTTATTTTAGGGGTCAAATCTTGTTGGTTTGTCTTGCAATTAAATGCTTAAGGTTAATTAGCAGCTCTCGGAGATAAAAAATGATGTGTGCACAAGCTTGAGTGGTGTTTTGTTGCTGAATAAAGGTCAGAAGCTGCACACTGATGCAAGAAATTGAGTTAGTGTGTCTGTGAGGACTTGACTGGAGGGCTGATTGAAACCAATGAGACATTTCAAAAGACCAAAAACAAATGACACTTATATATCAACCAGGTTTCAATCTCTTTACCTGACACTTCTGATTTTTTAGCCCACTCTCATTACTACTTTATTGCCAATATGATGTGTTGCTCATTTCCAGCCAGGACTTTTATCTATTGAATTTCCATTTAAAAGTTTGTTCAGTTGTGGAATGTATTTTTAACGTGTGGGCTGGCTTTGTTAAGTAATAAGTAGTAAGAAACACTGGAAAGTGACAAAAGGCAATATTTCAATCCTGCCTTGTCTTTGCCAGGAAAATATTAATTCCTTATAATCTATATAATGATATAGGGTATAATGGATATAAGTTAAAACAAATTATATCTTTAATTAAATCCACATGAAAAAAGCACAATTACATACAGCAAATTACAAAATGCTGACAATCCTTTACATTAATAAAAGTTAAAATTGTTGTAAAAAGGCATAAAATCACAAGAGTTCCACATAAAAACATCTTCCATTAACACGAAGCACAGTAAGGAAGATTCAGGGGTGCGATTATCATTTAAAGTTAAAATAAACCAAGCTGACTAAACCAAACATCCTTCTAATCATCCCAAGCTTTCAGAATTCCTTTTGCTTTTTCCTTCCCTCCCTCCAGCAGCAAATAAGATCGGGTTTGAACAATGTTGATGTGATAGTTTGCAATGAAACACTCGGTCATTATTCACCACCCTGTGGCCCAAACGCAATTGCTGCCAAGTGCTAACTTTCGTTGTATCTAGTAGAGTTAAATGTATAGTACAAAACACATGAAAATAGAAAAACTGAGGCAAATAAAGGGAATTAGATATCCGTTATGATAGTTTGGACCAACATTTCACTGTGTATGGGCTGAAAACACACACAGATGACTCTAATTTTTACATTGTTCCTGAAAATGTTAAATGTTAAGGTTAAAAATCGATTACTTTTAAGCTGTGTCAGAAAATGAGCTCAAATGTTTTTGCTGTTTATTTCAACATTGTGATCATAGGATTCAGCTATTGTCTCAGATCTGAAGTTGACCTCGTCTTCGCCTTCCGCTAACACACTGACATGCACTGACAGCCGTGTTTGCATTCTGCATTTGCTGCATCTTTTCTCCGGTGGCGCTGTGCATGTTTGCTGAGAGTGTGTCAAATGGATGTTTGCCTGTTTTCGCTTACTTGCACCTGTCTTCCTGTGTTGCAATCTCTGGGCCGAAAAGGCTGAATGAAAAAACGGTTCAGAACAGAAATGCAGACAAAGGTTCCGGAGGCTGCGTCTCATTCTGCTGCCCGTCGTGGACAGAATGCCACCTCGGATCAGCTTTGATGAACCGCAGTCCCAGCAGTAACAGCTGACTGCGTGGCTCTCATCTCCGCACGACACCTAATTAGAGATGAGATGTGTGATCGTTCACCGAGATGAATGACGAGTTTGAGCTGCCTATAACAGAGGTTTTGATGCCTGTGTGTACAGCGTAAACCCTTTGTGAGTGTATAGAGTGAGATTGCGTGACTGCAAACATACTGAGTCTATAGTAATGGTTTTCAATAATTCAGGCCTTTTACCTCAGTGTTGACATTTCTGCTGCTGGCAGCAGAGAGTGGCTCTCGCCCTGCTGAAGGACGTACTCTCATTACAAACACATGTGAGCACACATACTCACAGGGAAAAATCGCAGCACCATGTTGCTCTCTCCACTCCGTAAGGGAGAAATTACAGACTGTTGGTGGAATCACCGGCTCTTGTGAACCCACAGCGGCGATGGGCCAGTTGTGACATGCTGTGTCATTCATTTCTCATCATCTAGTGACGTCCTCATGCGGCAGACAGCCGCTGAGTCACTGTGTGATCAGGAAAATATCTGTGGACGCTCAGGGAAGAAGTAACTCTGAGTCGAGCTGTTAAAGAGGGTAACTGGGAGTTGAGGGTGAACAAATTTTCAACAAAGGTATAAAAGATGTTTTTGTCTAAAGAAAACACAGCTACGATTCTTGAAGTAGCTCTTTGCTTTGCTGTCATTGGTGATTCCGAGCCCCTCCCAGGTGACAACTTTATGTTTTTTAATTCACCATTTATTTTTTTAAACCAATGAAACTTTTGGCTCGGATTAAGCTCCATATGTGTACACTGAGGCTCTGCCTCAGCCCTGTGTTGATGGCTCGCCAATTAATTTACACACAGCCAAGTAGTGTAAGCTTTAAGCCATTCCAGTGTGGCAGTTAATACAGCAAGTCAAAGGGGCCGTGACCGGGATCACATGTAACACGACAGCGTCAGCCTTTAGGTTGATGTATAAATCACACAGTGGCAAGCGACTCGATCGACAGTTGATCTGCTCGCAGTAACTACAGTTCGTCGATTTCTCGTCTCCCCAGTTTACAGACATCTTCTTCGCTTTCCTTCTTCTTTGTGTTACCTGACTGCTCACTGCCGCCAGCTTTTTTGCGGTCACACACATAATACGTCAGCATAACATCCCACCTCTGACCCAGCCAGCAGCCTAACTCATGTACACAAATGTCAGCTCTTGTGTAGGGTTATGACACGGTGACATGACTATGATGAAAGCTCAACTGGGAAAAACCGGCCATCATTTTCCAAAATCCTCCACTAAAACCACCCATAACTTCTGCCTAAACATTGACACCACCTCTCTGTCTCTCTTTGCTCACATCCGTAGCCTCAGCATCTTTTTCGATCACAGTTTCTCCCTCAATCACAACCAAATACCCCAGACTACTTTCTTCCACCTAACAGACATCGTTCCACCTCCTCACTCAGTCCCAGGACCACATCGCCCGTGTCCCTCAACACAGTGTAAAGTCCTCCCCATGACATTAAAAACCCTCCATAACCTCACCGCCACCTACCTGACTGACCAGCTCCACCCTCCCGTGACTGCCATGCAGGACCCAGCACCAGAGCAGGGGAGACAGAGCTTTTTCCATGGCTGCACCTCCCTCTGGAACCCAAAAAAACATCTACTTCTGCAACGATCTCTAAGCATTGAAGATCCACCTCGTTAGAGCTGCTTATGTCTGATTACTTTTGCGTGTGATCGTTGCTTTCTTTGTTTTTTATCCTGTGTACAGGTTCTCTGAGTGGCCCGAAAAGCAAAACGTAAATTTGTTGTTGTTGTTGATAAAACGACCAGACTTCATCTCTTCCTGCACGTCTAAAACATAGACAGCAATAATGGGCACACAACAGGCTTGATATGCGTTGGGTGACACAAAAAGGATGTGCAAAATTACACGCCATCCCTTAAGATGTCATCATAAAGGCAAGATTTTATAAATGTAAAGTTTGCACACATGACACAAGTAACACATGTAACACAACACACTACTGTATGATTGAATTTTAATGCCTGTAGTTGCAGCAGGTTGTAATTCAAATGTTCAAATTGAAATTCACAACGGACGCTCCAACTGCTCCAGGGGGTTAAAATTGAACTTGACAGCTGTGGATGTGAAGCAACACATTACTGGAGTTGGATCGCCTTCCACAGACTAAATAAAGGTTATAAAAAAAACCTGACATTTGTTCCACCCACTTGGCGCCGTGGTAGCTGGCATGCGGCGACATTGAGAAATGTCACGGCGATCGGCGGAAAGGTGAGCGTCCTCGCCGACACGGGACTTCGCACTCCCGTCGTGCGTGACTGTGGTTGTGATTGGGCTGGAACATGACAGCCTACAGGTTGTGTTGTCTGCTCTCAATGGCAGCTAAACACACAAAAAAAAAAAAACTGCCTGAAAACAAAGATTGGTTTTCTTTTTGTTTTTGTTCATTGAATTTTCAAATAACAAGAGAGATGATGTTTCTCTCTTGAGAGGGGATTCAGGTGGGCAGGGAGAGGTGGCTTTGTGTTGTGCTTGTCCATCACAACAGAGAGATGAGACCGAGCTCTGGTGACACATGTACAGAGTGTGTGTGTGTGTGTGTGTGTGTGTGTGTGTGTGTGTGTGTGTGTGTGTGTGTCAGGGGTCTACAGCGGCAACTCTTATCTCAAAATCTAATATATAATGTTACCACACAGCCACAGCAACAAAGCAGTGATTTATATCCAGGTCCGATCGGCCTCTTCTGCCTTTTTTAGTTGTCATGAAATGTGTTAAAAATATATGTCGATTATTCTCTCTCGGTGTCGGTGCAGAATGAAGCATTTTACCAGGCACTCGTGGGCGAAGGTATTGAATTTTTTAAGTTTATCTGCACATGAAAGGGGTAAAAACTCAAAGGAAAAGTAGAAAAAGAAAGAAAAGAAAAGGCAGAGCTGTGGGCGAGACACAGAAACTCCAGTGGGGTTAATAAAAGATGTCGCGCAGACGTTTTCTTATACAGAGCTGAGATCTAAATTGGAATGCAGCCGTCACTTCAATAAAAATTTGGTATACACAACTGTGTTTTCATGTATATTTATTTCTCAGTCTCTTCTTTTAAGATATAACAATACAGGAAATATGTAGACAAAAGAAAACACCAGCTTTGTGTGTTCTTGAAGGGTTCTTGAAGGTTTCTTTCTGCACTTCCCACAGTTCTTTTATTTCCTTCTCTGTCCAGGTCAACCCAAACAGCTTTTACAATGTTCAGGTCTGGACTCTGTGGAGGTCAGTCCAGTTTTAGTTCAATTTTAGCTGTGAACTTTAGTACATCTCAGCCTTTACAGCCTGTTTTCCGTCTGATAAAGGGGTTTCTTGGCGGCTGCCCTTCCACACAGACCATCCTGATCGAGCCTCTTCAGACTGCAGAAGGTCGACTTGACGTAGGCTGAGCCAGATCCTCACTGGACTTCTGATGTCTCTAAGAAGAAACTGAAAGATTTCTTGGACTAGTTAGTCTTAGCCTCATCTTTGGCTTGTTAGATTTGATGTTTCTGTGTTTCCTGTTTTATTTTGGTAGGGTCTGTTCTGTCTCTCGTCTTCCTGTCAAGTTTCCTGCCTTCACTGTTACCCAACCTTGTGCCTCAGTGTCTCGACTCCTGTATTAAAGCTGCGTTTCTCCGTCCTCCTGCACCACATTGTCTTGTCCCTTTTCCAGCAATCTCGTCTTATTTTTGTGAGTTACCGACGTTGTGCTTTTGTATTTTTGACATGAAGACTTTGTGTCTGGGTGTGCTTCTGGAGTCCTGACTGTTCAGTGCTTGAGAGGCCTTCCGCTCCTTTTCCTGTCCTGAACCTCTCCCGATTCTTCACATCTCTTTATTTCAGCTTGAATATCACATGTTGAGAATCCAATCTTTGGTATTATAAATGGAGTGATGTGACTGAAAGTTGGCCTTACATATTAAGTTATTGGAAGCTTGTAATTAAATGAGCTGCAGAAGATGTAAAGCTCAATGCAAAAAACAACAGAGTTCAAGACTTGCTCTATGTGAGGGGAAGTCACATTAAGTACTCCACTTTAACCTATAGCGTCTAACTCTAACCCCACTGCATACATCTTTTGTGTATTTTCTGCAATAAAGAGACTGAGAAATACTATGAATATTCAGTCATTGAAATCTTGTTAAAACAACAAATCCAGCGGTGGTCTCAGACTTTTGCACGCACCTGAGTTGCTGCAAACTAAGCAGGCACTGCATAATTATGTACTTATGTTGAGATTCCATATATATGAGCTAAATTTAGGAGGAAGAGGAGATAATGGAGGTGGTCTGACAGCTAGATGACTGCCAAACAAATGCTCACCATTGCTAAACTGTATTGTCAGACATTCTCCCACAGAAACAAGAAATATACTCACCGGCCACTTTATTAGGTACACTTGTTCAAGAAGCTTCTCAAAGCAAATTTCTAATCAGCAGACATTTGAGTATTTTAGAAACTGCCGATATACTGGGATTGTCATGCACAACCATCTCTAGGGTTTATAGAGAATGATCTGAAAAAGAGAAACTATCCAGTTCTCTGGGTGAAAATGCCGTGCTGATGCAAGAGGTCAGAGGAGAATGGCCAGACTGGTTCAAGATGAAGAAGAAAGGCAACAGTCACTCAAATAACCAGTCATTACAACCAAGGTTTGCAGACCACCGTCTCTGAGTGCTCAACACGTCGAACCTTGAATCAGATGGGCTGCAGCAGCAGAAGGCCACACCAGGGGCCAACACTGTCAGCTAAGAACAGGAAAATGAGGCTCCACTTAGCACATTCTCACCAAAATAAAACAATAGAAGATTGTAAGAACGTTGCCTGGTCTGATGAGTCTCAATTTCTGCTGCAACATTCAGACAGTAGAGTAAACAACTTGAAAGCATGGATCCATCCTGCCCTGTATCAACAGTTCTGGAAGGTGGTGGTGCTGTAATGGTGTGGAGAAGGTTATGTTGGCTTACTTTGGGCCACTTAGTACCAATGAGCATCGTTCAAACGTCACAGCTCACCTGACTATTGTTGCTGACCACGTCCATCCCTTTACAACCACAGTGTACCATCTTCTGATGATTACTTCCAGCAGGATAACACACCACACAACAAAGCTCAAATCATCTCAGGCTGGTTTCTTGAACATGACAATGAGTTCACTGTAGTCCAGTGGCCTCAACAGTCACCAAATCTCAATGCAATGGAGCAGTCCTCCACAATATTATAATAAAATGATACATTTCTGATTCCTATAGCACAGAAAAAATTCCCATCCTGTCTGGTGGCCTCGGGGCTGAATAATTGTCCAGCAGTCCTGTGCTCAGGATGGGAAATTACACACTAATGGTAGCAGACTGCTTCCCCAGATCACTGATGGGGGAAGATTGGACTGACAACACTGATAATGTTGATCGCTCCATCTCCCTCGTGCCCTCATTCTTCACTCAGTGCCACCTTGAGACAAAGGTTACACATCTGTCTATCTGGATGGAGCTTCATTGGTCATTTCCAGGCTTGAACTGCGCTCTTTGCTACCTCGGCAAAAACGCAATTACAGTTCATTTTTGATGATCCGACACAAGTTTTCTCTTCTTGGTTTGCTGTTTCATGAACATGAATGTGAAAGTTTACATGCATTAAATAATTATCAGACACATGTAACTGCTTTTCTTGTAAGTCCGATATACATATTTACAATAGTTGAGAGTTTTGATGAGAATTTTGCAGGTAATTGAGAACTGTGATGGCGTAATCAACACTATTTCACAATAGAGAGCTTATCAAATATGACTTTTACAGTGAGATCATAGAATGCGTTGATATATTTATTACCTATCCATACATGACAAAATATACATGAACATAGAAATTGTGTTAAAGAGTCTTTGAGGCTAATGGAGTGAGTGCTGATCTAACACTTTTCACTGTTCATTTTTCAAAGTAAGAGCACGCTCTTATTCCATTTAAAATCTCATCCAACACTTTCAATAACCAAACTGATTGGATTGGAATTATCCATATTTGAATCACACCTGCCCTTATACTGATCTACTGATCTGAGGGTGCAAACATTCAAACATAGAACAACATAGTCGGAGACTGCGGTCTCTCGGCTCCTCTGGCGCAATTCCATTCATTTGACATAACTGAAATGCTGTGAAAGTAGAGTTAATAGGGACATTGTGTAAAAGATGTGTCAATTCCTAATGTTGATATAACCGCATCTGTTTTTTGTTTGTTTTACATTACACTATTTTTTTTACTGTGTAGTTCATTTAGAACGAGAAGAATCCTTGGATCCAGATCACACTACATTGGATGGGGATTAATGGGATGGTTAGCCCCAAAGGTTTTCTCAAGGGTAAAGAGTTGGGGGGGAAAAGATCATTTTGGGTGATGTTTTTCTAACGGGATATTGTAGCATCCTTACAATCCCGTAAAGTTACTGTAAAACTTTATTCTCGCAAAATTATGACTTTTTTGTTGTAAGATAAACACTTTTTTCTCTTTCCTTTAAATTTGTGACGTTATTCTCAAAATCTAAATAAAATAAATAAATCTCCAATGTGGCCCTGAAACGTCACCATACAATCACGATG
The DNA here is from genome assembly GCA_001698575.1 of Mola mola. NCBI lineage: Eukaryota > Metazoa > Chordata > Actinopteri > Tetraodontiformes > Molidae > Mola > Mola mola. The sequence continues at coordinate 1,364,010 of KV751331.1, read as the reverse complement.
TTTCACCCTATTTTTATAGCATCAACTAACAGATTAAAACCAGATAACACTTGAACATACATCAGCACGATAAAAACTACCAAAAATGACAGAAATCAGAGTCCTACCTAAAATAATACAGGATGCAAGCGTCGGACCTGTATTGCTATATTGGAGCCAGCCACCAGGGGGCGATTGATGTGCGAATGTTACTTTAACGGAGCTTATTTAGCATCCATCTTTATATATCTCCATGCTCCAGACAGACAGAAGGATAACGTAACTGCTATACCCTCTCCTCCTTCATGGACGAGCACAATGAAAAGAATTCATGTAAAATTACATAATAATAACATAAGTGTTTTCTGAAATGAATAGCAACATTCAGGCCAGGTAAGGTACTAATCAGGTCCATTACTTGGTCAGAATGAGAACCTTCAGAGCTTTACAGCCTGAGGGATGGGTTTAAACGCCAGAGCAATAAATGACTTATTTATATGCAGTTGATAAAAGCTCTTTTGCTTGCTGTTCAAACCACTCTGGCCTCGTCGGCGGTCACCCTGTGCTCTGATTACTGAAACCTTCACCAATTTCTATCATTGTTGCCCATGTGTAGAATAAAATGCACTGGTATACAAAGCCACAGGAGCTCTGGATGATAATACGAGAAGCCTGTTTGTTGTTCACTACCTATTCTAGCCTTACTTGTAAACATATTATATGTATTGTCCTGATACATTAGCTGAAACACACACACAAACACACACACACACACACACACACACACACACACACACAAACACACCACACTAGTGCACTGCCTGCTATCAATGTTTTGTCACAGCAGTATACAACTTTAATTTTCCCTTCAAGTTAAGTCAGCATTATAAACCTATAAACCGTGTGAATGTGGATAAATAAAACAGTCTGAATCTCTCTCTCCAGCTTGTTTGGTCAAAAAAAAGAACTTATCATTTGTTATTATTTCGCTGTCTTCACACAAACAGAATCATCTCCAAACACATCACTAACAGCATAAACAAACAACTAAAAACATCTTGATATGTGTCCTGGTGGTTTTTATTATTGGTCAAACCTTTGGAATCATCAGTTATATTGGCATTTTTATTCATTCCACCAATACAACAGTGCAGCTGGGCAGTAAATATGTTTTGAGACCTGTCCTTCATTGGGTCCTGATTATGTGAATCAATCCATTGTACAGTGTATTCAGCCCACATGTCCTCTGAGAGACTGATTAGGTTTTGCACCAATGACTCCATGTAACGACACATGTGACCATTGATGATTGGACCTTTACCATCACATTTTTTTACCTTGTGAAATCACAATTCAAATGTTTGCACACCAACGCTCGTCTGTAAGGTTTTGCATTAAATGATGTTTGTCAGTTAGAAAGGAAAATTGTTAGAATGATAGATTGAAGATTGGGTTTTGTTTCACGTCCCACAATGGTTTGTTTGTCTGTCATTCAACACATAATACACAGTATGTCAATTTTTTTTTTTTTTTTTTCCCAAACATGGTTGGAAACCACTGAAATAAGGGATCGGCATCATGGTTGAGGATTTTGGCTCTGGTTCTTCAATCCAACAATCTCCAAAAGCAAAAATGAATAGATTAGGTCTTATATGAAGAAAACCTAAGTAACCAAGCCTGAATATTTGTGTGGGGGGCGGAGCTTATCGCTGTAGAAACAAAACTTACCATTCTGATGTTTCACCTTGTAGGCAACCTTGTAAGTGTTTTTCGTCTGGTTCAAACATGTACGGCTGAATTACTGCAGTGTTTGAACTTGCCAAGGTGCAGCGTATAGTAGACTAGCGTAAAAGTCAGAAGATGACAAAGCAGGTAAGCTCTGACTTGTACTCGGCTGGAGGCGAAGGATGGAAGGGTGAGTGGAGACAGGGCCTACATGAGGCAAAGCTGGTTGGTGAATTACATGCCAGCACGTGCATGTGTTCAATGTAAATAGCTGCAGTCAGTCTGTCTGGAAATTAAACAAGAAATTACATCAGGTGTGTGTCTGTGTTGCAATTATATAGTAGTCAGTGAACAGAAAACCTGTTTCTGCTCCCTAGCTCCGCCCCACCTTTAGAGAGTCGCGGATCCCTTTAGAAGGGTAAGCAGCATTGTTGCTGAATGTGCATTACCATAAATACAACAGCCGATAGGAAGAACCCCCCCCCAAGCCTCCCCTGTTTATATCTATGTCGATGTTGGGGGGAAAGAAGAAGGAGGTGTATACTTACACATTGGAGCTAATTGTTCTTACAGCCCTTCCTTTGGTGGCGGTACCTACTTCAACATATGGCTCTGCAAGTTTGTAGTCTAACGTATTTTAACGTAACGTTATTTAAGCTAATGTTTGTTGTCCGCTACGCACAGACTCATGTTTGCTAGTTATAGCATCTGTGTTATGATAATTATACTGACTTCAAACTATCCAAAACTATCCGGTAGTCCTCACATCTGGCTTTACTGATTTAGAATGATTCCAAACTTATGAACAGTATGCACACACTGAAAAAAGGAAACATAAACAAGAACAAACGCACGTCTCGTGGTTAATGAGACCGACTTGCTTCCCTGACTGCAGACAAAAGGTAAATCTTCTGATATTATGAAAGCGTCACAATGACGGCAGCCTCTTTACAATGGCAAAAGTCTGTGATAACTGTCTCATTGACAGAAGGAGGAGTGCCTGTCTGTGGACCAAATGTTTAATTCATGTGTAGCCTCGTTAATTTGGGACAAGCGACTGGATTTCGTATTGCTGCACACGGTCAGCTGCCCTCAGCACAGAACTCGACAGTTGCTTGGAGACGCAGTCCTAACCAGCAACACTTGGGCAGCTCGGTAGTTTGAACATGAAAGTGCACTCGTGAGCTGTTGTAGAGAGAAACGAGGCATCTTGGATCTTTGTTTCTCACTGGACGGAGGGTACTGCTGAGAACTGTGCTCTCTGATGGTGATCCTGCATTTCACCGAAGCAGCGACACCCACAATCTGCTGTCCTGCTACGGACGAGGGTTTGAGTATTTCAACATAAATGTGCTTATAGGGAATCAGGTATGAGCTTTAAAACATGATTAAGAAAAAAAACATAGATTTTTGATTATAACTAAAACCATTAACTTAAGATGTAGTGTGAGTTTTTCCTGTGAACAGCTTAAAGACATATATGTTTAAATGGTATCCCACTTCGCAGGAGCATGCGCTCCAGAGATTTAGGAGAGCGCTCACCTCGGCCAACGCAGCTAAATTCCCTACAACATACGCTACCCAGTAATAAATGTTCACAGTTCAGCTGCGGTATTTGTGTTTGTTTTGGGCATTCCCAAAAAGAAGTGTGACTTTCAGGTCAAGGTCATTTGGTATGAAAAAGAACAAATGTTGGCACCACCTGATGGTTGACACATGAACTACAGAGCCAACTGGTTCTGACTGTGTGATGGACCCTGGGATAAGTGGCAAAATGACACCAGTTGGACCTCTGGACCCCTGTTAATTCATTCAGGATAAATGTCCAATATGTGATTTTTGACCTGTCAGTGACGTTTGACATTTGACCTTGAAAGCGTTAATCGAGTTAATCGTCTAAAGTCAGTGATGTCGGCTACAATATGACACCAGTTGGACCTCTGTATGTCACTTCTGTCTGGAGTTATGGCCAGACAGAACAGAGAGAACATGGCCATAACTCCATGACCTTTGGCCACTTAAGTCTAATCAGTTGTAGGCTGGGCACATCTTCAATGAAAGTTTAATCGAAATTGGTCAAGTTGTTTTTGTGTAATCTTGCTAGAAAAAAAAACAAAAAAAAAACCCACACACACAACCAACAACTGGACACAGGTGATAACATAAACTCCTCCACCGTTGGCGGAGGTAATAACTAATATTGCACTTGCGCGACTCATGAAACAGTGATTCTATAACACAACTTTTGATCAAAAGCTGACGACTCATTAGACATCATAATGGACTCACTGAGAACATTTCTATATTGTTTTCGAAAGGAAATGACTTAATCCATTTCAACAAATAAAATTTCAAGCCGACAAATCAAATAGTTCTTGAGATTTAGGCTGTTAACGCAGATCGTTCGCTTGCAACAACATCATTCACATCTGAGAGGGTGAAAAATCTTGTTTTCAGATCCCTGCAGGATTATCACCATATGATCATTTAAATGTTGTGCTGGCTGAAGAAAACAACCAACTAGTCAGAACTTTATGGGCCCACAGAATGAGCAAACTATTAGGGATGGGCACAAATGCATTTCAATTTCACTGGGAATTTAATCAATGAAGTTAACTTTACTTGATGATTTTTTTTCCATCTGGACAGCAAAGATTATCACTTCATCAGTTCCTGTCTGCCTCCAACATGTGTGTTTTGCTGCAGTCTTAAATAAATATAATAGTAAATAACAATAATATAATCACAAATGTGTGCTGATCCTTAATATATGTTGTGAATCAATCAAAGTAATGTAGGAAAAAGAGCAGTCGTTCTTATTTTCACTTCTTGGTACTCTTGAGCCCTCACTCTGACAAATGAGCGTTGCCGCAGCAATTTGCCATCTTGGATGTGATGCTGCTGTTGCTGCAGCGTGAACCACTCATGAGTATTTGTTAGCCCACGCAGCCAGTTTCGCCACCAGCCCATCACTGATGATATTTGGAGGACAGGGTTTCTCTACAGATTCCATTTATTGGGATTTCAATTCGGTTAGGTAATTTTAATTTTCTTCAAATGAGCAGATCAGAAGGCTGAGGAGACGCAAACGGTTGCAACATTCATTCAACCTTGAGGCCAATGGATCCCAAAAGGAACTACACTGTGAAATGTATGCCTGTTTTCTCTCAAACCAGATACTGGGATGAAACTTTCTATCTTCCGCTGGTACGAGTTGTTATACACAAAAGTTTCCCAACACGACGGCTGTGAACTTGTGACTCCTTATTTTTTCACAACGAAATGAAACAATCGCGGCATACGACCAGCGTTTTCAATCCTCGTGAAATGAAAATTTGTCATATCTCGGTAAAAGCCGAGTACATTTCATGGCTCGACTCCCCACCCCGCTGCAAGACAGAGCAGCGCATCGGGAATCTGCATCCCGACGACTACTTTGAGAGGAACGCATTCACTTATCTCCCGCTGTAACGTGGCCACCAGAGACCAGCCGTGTGTGCAGTATCCCAGGGCAACATGTGATTATGTCATCAACCGGCTATTCAACAGCCATTATTTTATTGTCATAGAGGATGTGGAGACATGGGGCACAGAAAGGACAGAGGAAGTGGAGGCCGCCTGGGGATCCTCTTTATGTACATTGTCTCTCTCTCTCACACACACACACACACACACACAATGATAAAGGAGCCTCTAATAACATAATGGATACATCTCAGCAGAGGAAAACACTCCCATTACCAGTGAATGAAGATGGATAAATGTGCTCTGAAACCTCATTCCCTGCCAGTGTGTCACTGGGTCCTCCGGAGAGCCGAAATGGCCCTGAAGGTGTTATTTTTATTTACCAATAGCCAATGTGCCAAAATGATTAACAAAAAAAAGAAAGTTAAAGTAAGCACAGTCTGTTATTAAGTTTTGGTATCAAGAAATGTTTTAAAAAAAGGCCTCGACAGTAATCCATTTGTGTCCCAGACAGAACATACGTGTTGGGATGTAATGAAAGAGATTACAGCAATGTAGTAGCAAGAGATAGTTTTATTTCCTGCAACACAGTAAGCAACAGGCTTACCATCAATAGTGATAACTGTGACAAATGTAATTTATTGTTCAACTGATCTCGCTCTCTTTGAAAATATGGGACAAGCAATATGGAACCATGCACCTGTAAGACACACAAACAGGAAGTGAAGGGTGCTGACACCGCGAGCTGGGTTTTGATCTGCTTGCTGTAGGCGACGCAAACAACTTTTTGCCATTGAGACAAGTAAAGGAAAATATAATCATCAGTGTATTTGTGTATCTTTGCTGTTTATATTGGAGGAAGTTAAACCTTATTTATAGAAAACGGGGCTGGTTTCATGAGTTTGCCTCAGAGCATGCTGGGACCAGTTTCTGTCCAAATGTGGTATGTCTAATTGCTGCCTGATTATGTTCAGAGATAATGTTTATTTGACTGAATAAAACATTATGTTTACTGGGGACACCACAGCTTGAGTCCAGATTTTAGATCTTTGTTTAAATTCAAACATTTAAGGAAGTAGCATCATTAAGGAAACATTTATTTAGGTTGAATGTTACGGAAAATAGATATATTCCGTGAATATGTTATCAGTATGTTCGACATTTGCACTTTTGCAGCCATGTACATTCATTTCCTCATTATGCTAAAAAAAATATATATATTGTTTTGCATTATCATAGCCGTACATAAATAGAATTTCTATATTTCAGGGCTGGCTGGCAGGCTTCCACTTATTAGCACATTAGCATATATTTCATTATGCATTGTAATTTACATTACAATATTTACTATGTAATATTTATAGGTCAGTGCTGTGCAGAAACAGAGAAATGATGCTGGGAGTTCACACAGACAGCGCTATATAACATCAGGTTTTAAGCTGAGGCAACGAGCTCCGTGATTTTCCCTGAACCGAGTCAGACTGATGACGCACGTTAATATCAGATGACCGATCACCTATTAATTATCCTGATTTCAATATAAATTGGCAAGAAAAAGCTTTGATCAGGATAATGTGCTGTGTGGAAAAGCACAACAGTTGCTATCAATAGTTTACCAACTTAGTGGGACATAAGCAGGAGACTCCAGGCTCGTAAATAACTCGATATCATTGGTGCGTTTTATTAACATACGTCCATCTGAAATATTTAACGTGACACTGATGATTGTCCTAAACATAAGTTTTCATTTCGGGTCCTAAAGTTGTCCAGCCACACTAGTTTATTTTATGAGATAGTTATGAGAACAACAGTTCTCGAGTACAGAACAACGAGTAGTTAGCATATTTTAGCCATAACTATGAAACTAACAAATTAGAGATGTGATTCCAAGTGAAAGGAAACGTTTTGGCTAAACCTAGATGCTTTTTTTTGTTGTTTTTTTGGTGACAGAAATTTGAGACTAAAGAATATAAAACTTCCATTAAGTCAGACATTGTTGGATGCTTGACAAGTTCCGTCTTGGATGCCCTTTCAGTGGGAGATAGAAAGTTTTATTCTGAACCATTATTTCTAATAATGCTGGTGCCCATTTAATTATTTTTCCCCTTGCCCTTCAAACCTCCTGTATCCACAACTGAAGTCCAACTGAGCTTTCAAACTATAAAAAAAAATACTGTGACACATCCCTAAATTTTTGAGTCGTGAAGGACCTTTCATACCCAGCTCTGACCATCAACACTATCAAATGTTCTATAATTTGCCACAAACTAAAGCACAGCCTTTAAAATGCTATTGATTTTTCTTTTGAAGGACTCATTTAAGTCTCATTGATTGCACAGTATGTATTCCATAGCCAAGTGCACGCCTCCATCCTACGGAGCCTTTCAACGGGACGGGTTTGGAAGTCTATCACCGGCTGTAATGGAGAGGAGGCGGTGAAGGTGCACTCAGGACTGATTGCACTGGAGCTGTGAGAGAGACTCCCTCTGTGCAAACGCTCAGCATTTGTACTTGACTAATTGTGTTTCACTGCGGGGAGTGAGAAAGGTGATATCCTATCACCATAACGTCTTCCAAAGGGTTGGGGGGGTGCAATTCAGACACATCCGACCATCATGTTCACCAGACAGAAGCCTGATTAAAGCTGTATGTGTGAAAGTGAACGTAAAACCTGCAGGACAAAAAAAAGATTCAATGGCTTTTGAGAGACTGAAAGACCAGCGAGTTGGTTCATCAGAGCAAAATGAGATGACCTATGATATGATTCTGCTCTAAATTCTGCCTGAGTCACTCAGATTGTGTTTGTCATGTTTTTTCGGAAAGCCTGACTCCAATAAAAGAAGCGTCCTTTCAGATAAGATCCGCTGAATGTAAAGGAGGCTTACGCCTTTACTGAAGTGTCATTAATGAATGATTGTGACTGCCTTCATTTTCTCACGGTCCTGTGGTAGATCTCACCCTCAGCGTTTGCTGAGCACATAGTGTAGTCCGGCTACTGATAAAGCTGTGCCTACCAGGAGTGCTAACTTCCACCAATGCAGTTAAACTCTCTAAAACACACCCTCCTTTTGATTATAATTATCTGTGGTGACGTTTTTATCTTCTTTGAGGTCATATTTCAGCTTTCTACCAGACTGTGGCATTAGTTTAGTTGTTGGGCATTCATAAATTTGATATTATAATTAGCGCCACCTGATTTGTGAGTGATGAACCAAAGAGCCAGCTTGTTCTGACTCTGCGATGGACCCTGGGATTTGAAACAAAATGACACCAGTTGGACCTCAATTCATGTCATGTCAATTCATTCAGGTGTTATGCCCTAAAATGTTTTTTTTAATGTTTCAGTAACATTGACGTTTGACCGTGAAAGCAACAAAGTCAATCATCATCAAATGTAGTCAGTGATGTCAGCTACAAAATGACACTAGTTGGAACTCTCTATGTATCTTCATACATAGAGAGGTACACCTAGTGTCATATGGCAAACACTTCTTGACATTTAAATCATCGTGACCTTTGACCTTTGTCGACCAAAATCTAATCAGCTAACTAGCAAAGGTACCTTTGATCAAAATCTGTCTGTAACGTTTTAGTTTATCCTGCTAGCAAATCAACTAACAAATAAATAAATAAACTAACAGACACTGGCAAAAACATTCTCAAAACATAACCTCCTTGTCAGAAGTAACAGTAGAGGGTTGAATTGTTTCATTCTTCATTCAGTCCCATCTAACTATTTTAACTATTTTTTTGTTTTGCTGTTTACTTTATTCAATAATTTAGCTATTGTTACGGGTCCCAAGACTAGCACCACGGTAACAAAATGAATAAGGTTCAATGCCTTCCAGCCCCTGAAAAACAGATGAAATGTCCGGAGAAATGAAGACATGAACCAAACATTTCTCTTCCCAAGTTTTCTCTGATTTATTACAACTTAGTCAAAAACATAAAATATTCATTCCTGAACGCTCCCTAGGGCAAGTGTCTCTTTGTTTCAATGTCCATTGTTTTCTTTAAATGTGCATTAATATGGTTTCTCTTGCTTTCTGACTCTTTCACACACTTTGTCAGTTTCAAAACACTTTAAACCAAATGAACTTTATTTGTTCAGGTGCATCATTACTTCAGTATGTATACTGTTCCATAGCTACCATAGCATAGTGTAAATCAAATAAAATACATAAGCTACAACTTTAATGTACAATTAATTAACTGAGCAATGTGCAGTAGTTAACCCACTTTCACTTTAAAATACTCTTTGTAATTTAAATGACTGATAGATGACTGTTCTCACCCCAAAACATTCAACACATCACATAGGGGAAGTGAACTTAAATAAACATCATATCAACAGAAATAACACTATTCAAAATATCCGTCAAGTGTTCAGGGCCCTAGCATAAAAAAATATCACTGTACAATGTACACACTTCTCATATTGTGCTCCTTTCACAGCGCGGCATTTCCTAACAGTGACGTCATGCACAGCTCTGCACTCGCGCTCTTTTAAACTCTATATTAAACGCTTAGTTATGTCAACAAACTCGTCACACTCGTGCTACATTAAGTTTAGTTTTAGGAGGCACTTATTTTTGTGATTTTCGCAGTGTACTGACCTGAAAAACAGATGAAATGTCCGGAGAAATGAAGACATGAACCAAACGTTTCTCTTCCCAAGTCTTCTCTGAGGGGAGGGAGGAGCGTCCCTCACCTTAGTGACCTGGGTGCAACACCACCTGAGCATAATTGGTTCCGCTCTTCTATTTTCCCATAGACATACATTTTGTCATAGCTTTGTCTCCTAACAAATGTAAAATTAAATATTTTGGGGTCTCAAACTCAATACTGAAATGTTTGTGTTGTTGCAATTAGCAAAACATTAATTAATGTAATAACATGTAAACAATATTTTCAAAAATACATTCATTAAGTCATCACATATTTTTGAGTGTACCACACTATCAAATATGTGACAATCGAGAATAAACAAAACATTCAGTGGGAAAATCAGAATGAAATCTTCAAACCAAACTATTTTAGACCATGGAAACTTTTCTCTCAATAAGTTGGCTGTACAGTTTTAGAATTAACAAAGATAAGTGAGCCACGTACTTAAAATAGACAGTACATTATTGGTGACAAACAGCTTCATCTAAATGTCAATGCTGCTACATCCTGTGCAGAGTTCATTCATCTGCGTCAGGCCCCGAATCTCATCTCCGCTCATAAATAATTGATCTGAACTGTGCTGTGAAAGAGCAGCTGACCTCAAAAAGTCCACATGTCATTGGTGTTAATGAGAAATGCAATTTTTAAGTGTCTGGAGAAATGTCACAGTGTGGATGACGTATGGTTGATTTACTGATTAAGGTCTAAAGTTTAGGTTTTCAAAGTTTGTTTGTGTGTTTTATTTGTTTTACAAGTGAAAATGAGCGCGGGCTCCCCACACTGGGCTTTAATATTGTGATTTAGAGACCACCCTGACAGGAAATAAATAACCTTACCCTTCTCTGATGAGGGTTTAGGAAGTCAAGGTCTAATAAACCTACCTGTGGAATCTCTGTGCTATCTCCCGGAGTTTCAGAACACAGGCCAGAAAGGACAGCAAGGACCTCATCCATGTGTAAAAGCCACATGTCTTCACAACTCATTGATACTGAGCAGATTTCAAGTTGTACTTGGGAAGTATTTGGAGAGAAAGGAAACGGCGCCATGAAGAAAATTTCCAACATACAGTTTGTATGTTGCTCAACAGCAGCTCAACAGCAGTTTCATCATTATAAAGTGGTGCATGAGTGTACTTCTGCATGTGGTCAGTGCAACGTGACATCACATTTGGGTGTGGCCAAATGTTCTGCTGTCTTTTAAATTGATCTTTAATATTCTAATGAATTGATGTCACGCTACATTAACGCTGGTTCCAGTAAAACGTCCTGTGCTTTGTTTTTCGTCATTCCGGTTTTCCTGGCCAACACTTCCCATATCAACGTTTCGTCACATCCCATCCGCACACTTGCTTATTGTGCCCGCAATGTAATGCTGTCAGTCACGATGAAGATCGAGAGAGGTGCAGGTTGAGGCTGAGCCCTCCAATAAATTCAACCAAGGAACCGCAACGCAGTAAACGTAGGAAAAGGAGGACGTCCGTCATTTTTGTGTTGCAAATATTCACACCAGGAAGTGGTGATTCTGTCGACCAATCAACAGCCTTCAGTGGGTCTACCCCCACCCCGTAACGGAACCAGATAACTCCGGTTGAGACCCCAAGCGAACGGTGACTAAGCTGGAGTGGGCAACCTGGAGCGGTTTGAGGGCAACATCGAATCTGTTCAAATGTTGAGAATGTGGGGACATGTCTGAAGATTTCCAGGAAGGAAAATAGACCGAGTAGATAAATCGAAAGCAGCAAGAAAGGAGTTACTCTCTCAACATCTGCAACTTTTATAAGAATTATTCACGGGGGCTGCTGAGTCAAGCGTCTAACAGTGTGAAGTCACTTAGCAGCGGCTGAGTCTGGTCATGTTAGTGCATCGGGCTCAACTTTCTCGGGAGGAACATGTTAAGACAAAATAAAACTTATTGCTCTCCGAGGGCGAAACGCTCGCTGCAGGGGCGAAGACTAAAGGTGCCACTTTATGAAAAAAAGATCTGAACGATACCGAGAAATAAGATTGACAAAGCAATGCGAGGCCAAGTGCAATAAAATAGAAAATATATTAAAGATCGTATGATTTTTAATAACTGCGGGGGAATAACTAACTGTAATGGTTTGAAGGCAAACAGGGTGGGTTCATACGAGGACTAAGAGGACAGAAGGTGTATGTGTGCGCTGGCAGGCCCCCACAGGTAACTGTGCGCTAAAAGAACCTCTCCCAGAGTTAAACTTTATCTCTAAGATCTCAGATCACTTGATTCCAGGGGTCAAGAATCAAATATCTCAGCACCTAGAACATGGACCGACATGAAATCTGCTTCAGATTTTCGATTTATTTTGTTTGAACGATACTATATGAAATTGTATTTGTCCTTATCATATTCCCGTCCTGAATGGAAACCTATACTTTAACTAAACTGTCATTTCTTTCTTTGAGCGATTGTGTTACTCCCCATTCAAATTAATGAAGGGTTAACCCAGAAATTAGCTGCTTGGCCAGAAAAGGCGAGTTGCATATAGTCATTACGGGCTGCACAATGCAAAAGTGATGGGAAAGAGCTACATCCATCGGCTTCACCAGAAAAGGCCTGACATTTCTTTTTTTTTTCTCTTTGATCTCTGCCTGAAATAAAGCAGGCAAACAGGACTGATGAATGATTTTTAAAAAGATTTTTTGACTGAAAAGAAAAACATCAAGTTGAAAGGTTTGCGTCGCTCCGTAAAAGCAAAGGCTGAGCAACTCATGAAATATTTCAACAAATATGCGCCAAGCTCTTTCACAGCTCTTGTTTGTTGTACAGAAAAATGCAGGAGGTGTTTTTCAAAAATGGTCTAGATTAGTCTAGGTATTAAACAACCAGCAGAGCCGACAAGAACATTGTTGCCATTCACAGGAATTTTGACTTCAATTTTGACTTTCTCTGCATGACTACTGAAGTGCTGAGTAAAGCCACTAGCTCAAGCACACATGTAAGTGGCAACACAATTTATTTGATGGTTGATGGCATGAAATTACTTGTCAAAGTTCTCAGAGGCCTCCAAACCTTTACAAAGATTAGTTTGCTGATTTCAAAACAAAATTTGGTGTAACATTTTACTATAGCAAGTGGTGCCGTATTTGTGCTATAAATGAAGCTTTTCGTAAATCCGATACAACAAATTTCACAGATTGTGAAGCACGTAAAATAAAAATTCTGTGCTTTATGTACTTAAGGTATCCTTTGGGTCCAAACCTCCACACGTCGTTGAGCTTACATGAAGTCTGATTGTGTGAGTGGACAGCAGCCCCTTAATGAGTTTGCAAAAGAAAACATCCGTTTGAACTTTATGGCGTCTTCTGCAGCTTCAGGCCTGTTCCGTCTGTCTGTCTTTTTCCACCCCTCATAGGTCCCAAGCAGTACAAAATGAACAACAATTAATGCATAAAACAGTATGTGTTCTATTTATGTATTGATTTAATGAGTTAATAAAAAAGAAAATAACGCACTGTGGATAAATACTCATGCACAATCTTCCTCACAGATTTAAAATCTCCAGTCTGCCTGGGAGACACTATTAGATTTGTGATGCAAATTTGTGACTTGTGATGCAGTGTGAGATCACATCGAGCTGACCGATGTCTGCATCTGCACCCGGGAGCTGGAGGACAATACTTCATGATGCTGCAGCCAGCGTGTTCTCTTTCTGCTCACGTACTGTTGATCGGACCCACCTTTGAAGCCCAGCGGTGGGGGTAAGAAGACGGATGTGCACGTTCCAGTCCACCTGAGTGTGTGTTTCTGAGCAACTCTAAGTGCATGTAAATGCACTGGAGAAGGAATTGCATCCGTGTGCATGTCTTTAGTCAGCTGCTGTTTTCTAAGCATGCATTTGTGTTTTTGTTTAAATCGTCATAGGTAAATATAGAAGCAACACATGAAAACATGCATAAGGGGGCATAACATAAGCATTTTGGCTTTCAATGATGAAAAACAGCTCACTCTCTCTTAACTGAGGGTTTGAATGATCTCTGTATAATTCTCTATGGTTTTGCCTCATCTGGTTCCTGTCAAACAAGACAATCTGGAGTGGAAATTCAATTTTTTTAGACCAATGAAAGCTGGGACCAGTGACCAGAAATACTGTTTCAGTACTGAGGGCACAAACCAAAAATGTCAGGAACCAGTGATTTAACGTATATAACATCTTCGTGATTCCAGTCTTACAAGCAACTTTCACCCCAAAATAAAATTTCAGTCATTTATCCTCCCACGTAAGTGTCTAAATCCACAAAATATTTCTGGAGCTTCACAGCATTATAAAACAACAAGCAACAAGCTTGGGGCATATAGAAAGTAAGAAAACCATGCCAAAAAATGAAACAAAAAGCATAAAAAACGCATACCTATTGCTTAAAAATGGTCATACATAACATATTTTCAAATTCATTTGGGACCTCAGGGTCTCCAGAGATACATCCATCCATCGTGTCCGCTCTGATTAATGTTATATGCTATACATAGATGCCAAGAACATTTTTAATACTGTCAGGTTTTCTCCTGACCTTTCCTTGACACACTGTAATGTAAAAGAGTGTAAGAACTTGTTAATAAATGTTAATTTTGCAGACATGTGTTCACAGAATGTTCACATTTTCAAAAACGTTAAACATTAAAACGGAGTCATTCTTGTTGACACTCTTGAGAACTTTTTATTTTTCAGTTTTTGAAAAGGCACTTTGCACCTCCTAAGAAATAGATTTCATTATAAATTCCCATTGTTAAAAGTAAGTGTACAAGACATTTCACCTTGATGGGCAGTGATTGTATTTTATTCATCTAAAATGCTTACATGATGCATAATTTTGAAATCCAGGTTCGAAAAAGGCCATCCAGCTCTCGGGATGTGACCTTTGCAAATGGGCTATTCTCCTACTTTCATTCAATTGTGAAAGCCAGGCCAATTCCAATAGAGACAAAATGCCATTGTAAAAGCAATAAAACAGAGTGGTGCTGTGACGCAGATAAGGAGAGGCAGTGACATTTCAGATTTCTTGTTCCATTTCTGCAGTGGGCCCTCCTGAAGACGCCAAAAGTGATTTTCTGCCCGATCCAATACTTGAAAAGGAACCATGCACGCCGGTCCTGTCTCTGTGGATGACAACTGCCATGGGGCAGAGTGACGGCCCGTGGCCCATTATTTCAGTCTGAGACCGGATCCATGCTGGGACGTCTACTGCCGCCCAGTAAAAAAAAGAGTCATTCTGCAGAGAATGAAGTGTTGAGGACTTAACTTTCAAAGACAACGAGGTATCAGAGCAAAGTGAACGGCTGACGAGTATGCTAGCAAAGCCCAGCATACTGCAGGAAGCAGCCATGGGACTGGAGGAGTGAGACTGTATTTTTGTCTTTTTCATTTCTAAGAGATATCAGCTTGACTGTACTGTATATTTCTCATGAACTGCGGTATGCATGAGTGTTTGTACCCCATCAACTGGCTTTGTTCCCCTCAACAACACACGCTAATTAAACCGCCATGCATGAATTTGTTCCATTATTGGATTTTCTCTGCTCCTGACCATCCCAAATGTGCCTGGGTCCCCCTGCAGCTCAGTGCAGCATGTTGGGCCTGCACAGGAGAAAACAATACGATGGTAATTCTTAACAAAAGACAGGAAAATTGGACCTGAATATGTTGCCCTCTTCCCCTCAG
The DNA here is from genome assembly GCA_001698575.1 of Mola mola. Taxonomy (NCBI): domain Eukaryota; kingdom Metazoa; phylum Chordata; class Actinopteri; order Tetraodontiformes; family Molidae; genus Mola; species Mola mola. The sequence continues at coordinate 1,348,496 of KV751331.1, read as the reverse complement.
CACTGCGCTCCTTTCAGCAGTGGCTGACAGAAGATGGATTTACTTATTATCGTGCCTGTGCATACCAATGAGCGAGACACTGGGAAAATCAATAACGCCCGTGGAAGAGTGTGAGGGCCATACAAATACGCAGTGCAGCCAGGTTACAAACAAGGCTGATGTAAGCGGAAAAGGCCAGAGTATCCTCATTTTTTCGGCTTTATGAATTATTAGACAGTTGCAAAGAAAATTACAGCGTTAATTAACTGCAAATAGCCTCCCGTTGTCTTCTATGTTTTGCATAATAACCTCATTTCCACCTGCCTACAGTGAGCTCCGTTGAATGCGTGTGTGAACACAATGAGGCTTTAATTGTGAGCCTTAATAGAATGATCAAAGCCTTTCTGTGGCTCGGCACCTTGAAGGATTTTACAGTGTCAAATAAGAAATGTGCCACAGGTTGGATGTCAGTTTGACTCTCTGAGAGCAAGAAAAGTCCGTCAACGGTGGTGCCGCTTACTGAGTGCCCAGTTTGTTTTCATGAGCTGCAGGAAACAAACAGGAACATTTGTTACGAAGCAGCTAACTAGAATGTCAAGGACTGCTTCTACTAATTTGTTATCCCTTCCCCATCCTTTCTGTTTTGTTTTTTGTTTTGTTTTGTTTGCCAAGCTTGAGATTTCCCCTGCCAGATTAGAGGACTTGCACATTTGGTCAACCAGATGGTGCTACTACGGCAGGTTTTTCACCCTACTGTTGATTGTGGCCATTTGAAACAGGCTTGGATTCTATACCGTACTGCAGTTTTAGGAATTTAATCAGAGCTATAACTCAAAATAAATCGGAAAATTTGAAGCTAGTGCCTTTTGACTAGATTTACATCCTGACACCACTTTTTCTTTCTGCCTGCAACTACAGACTGGTGCGCAAGCTTATATATTGTGCCTTCGTCAATGAAACATTGGCTTATACTTCACGCCTCAAAGCTTATCATCGGCATCGCGACGCTCCAAAAAGAAGGCCGCCTTTCATCCCCACACTGGCTGAAAAGATTCTGGTACGTTGCATGAATGTCCATAAAGCCCTCCAGCGAATTCCACAACAACCTGACAAATAGGGCACCTCAAGTTGCAGATGTCAGACGAATGCATGCAATGGAACGAGCAGAGATAGAGCAGTAATTGAAAAGAGAGAGCTTACCCCACTCAGAGCCATCCTCTTATGTCATCACTTTGTTGGTTAGCTTTTTTTGTAAATACAACCAGCCCAAGAAGCTTTTCAGCTGAGGAGAGGCGGCGCTATTCACCCAGTAAGTGGATACCCTCTGTTTACATTGTCAGGGGTGGAAACATGCCCTATACTGCGTACCTCTCTTATCATGACTCCTCAGGGACTAACATATATCGGTTCACGTGTGTGCTGCCTGCCAGCACGATCCCATTTCCAGCTCGGTGCTTTATTGCACTGATGACGCTTCATCCATTGTGCTTCAGTGCAAGACGCTGTGGCATGACCAAACCTTATTATATGCCTCTGTATGTGTTTGTGCCCCTCCTCTTCAGCGAAATGAATAGTTCTGCAGCAAGGAGGTTTTCCTGTTTGTATGTCATGAAGATTGAGAATATTGGTAATCCCTTTTGCTTTCCAATGTCTCTGTTGAGAACAAACGACATGCCAATAGGCTCCTGCACAATGACGATGCCCCCCCCCCACTCACAAATGCTGCATTTCCATCTGTGCTCTCAGTAGGGGAACCATGACTAAACCCAAGCATCTTGACCACAGAGTATCCTCACATGTAAGATGAGCTTTACCAGAGCTTCCAGGGGGGGGGCAGCTTTCACTTCTAGCAGTTGAGAAACACCCTCCAGTCGCTGTGGGACTCGAGATCTGACTGATGGAGAAATGAGCCTTTAGTTCTGATGCAGCAAATTAACGGGCGCTTGCTTGTTGTGTTGGGCCGCAGGGTGCATTCAAGGGCCGAGCCCCTAAAGAGACATAAACAAAACCAAACAGCAACAGGGCTTAGCTTTCCTGATTTCAATCTTCTCTGCATTAGCGTGTTGGTGGAAATATAAGAAAGTGCATTTAAACCCTGTAACTTACATGCTCTGTGCACGTTCAAATAAAAGCAGATGAAGCCATGAAGTTCATTTTTCACCTTTAAGATTAGACATCTACTTCCAGCACCTTGCTTGGTGTCATTTTATCTCTAGAGAAGTGACAGCATTGGTCATGAAAAACAGTGCTGTGGCTGACCCCTCTGAACTCTGTCCTTCCAAGCCTTCAACACTTGAGCATGTAATGCCTGTCCGCTTTCAGGAGAAATGATGTGATGTCAAAGCGTCAGAAATACTCTCAGGGAGGAGGACAGGTTGACCTGCGCAGGGTGTACCCCGCCTCTTGCCCAATGGCAACTTGGATAAGCTCCGGCGCCCATGACCCTAGTACGAGCAGTGTTAGAAAGGGACAAATTAATGCACAGAAATGTTTTAACTTGGACACCAGAAGTGAAAATAGTGCTTTCTCATAATCCAGAGGATGATCTGCGTGCAACATTAACTGAGAAATTGAACCTTATTTACTCAATTTCCCATCCCATCGTGAAGGTCAGCATGACGGCTTCTTGATCATTTTACTATATTCGTTTTTCCCCTGGTCATCGGAGAACCACTGCGACCAAACCTTACCCACCAATGTTGCCATGCAGAGTTCATATGAAACAACTGTGGATGAGGTGTTGCTTTGTAAGGCGCTGCTCACGCTGGAGCGCCTTTGGTTGCATTCACCTATTCATCGTTTAAACAAGATGCCCTTTTCGCTGTGCCCTGATTTTTTATTATTGTCAGAGCTGTGAGTATTCCGTGCGTCTGAATGGTCAGTTCAGTTTAGCATTGTAAGTGGTTTCCATGAGAACGCGAGAGATTGTGAGGATTGTGCCAGAAATTTGAATTATCTGTAGTGTTTTGCATTCACAAGGAGCGAAGCGCAGATAATTGCTTGGAGATATTTCTGAGTGTCAACAAACGACACATCTTTGCTTGGGACATTTATGATATCTTTAATTCATTACCGAACAGGTGGAAATGATGTGTTTTTGTTCCTAAAAGAGACAGATAGCTATCTCACACCAGGATTGGCACATAAATTTAGATTCTTCTTTGTTTTCCTTTTTGAAGGATGAAGTGATTGCATTACACCACAGCCTTTTGTGTCGCTGCCTTTCTTTCAGCTCAGTGGCGTCTCCCTCATTGGTAAGCATCGTCCACACCGCCTCTGCTTTGTCATGCCAGAAGACGGCAAAATTATATTGACGTCTTTCTTGTGTTAATACATTCAGAACAACTGCTGCGTTTCTGGTACTGTGCAAACAGCGCTGCTCCCCTCCTCATGTGCTGCGCTTCTCCTCAACGCTTTCCAATGTATTTTTCTCTAAACAAGGCCTGCTGTGTTTTTGGTGCCAAATTGCTTGAGTGGATGGGACTCAGAGTGGAATTATGTCATGACTGCCAGAAACAATTGGCAATGCAGACTGAAGTGGCGCTGCACTGAACATCATCATCATAACCTTGAAAGACCTTCACTGGCAGACAGGAGACTCAACAGGGCCTCTGAGTCATAGCTGGGCAGTTAGCGCCCCCTATTGGTCAAGATTGTGATGGAGGGGATGTCTGTGCACACCATAGCTTATGAGTGTAACAATCTTATTGATAATGATACGGGATCCATGCACCCCTTTTGATAGAAGGAAATAAGAATAAAACTAGTCTAATAAAATCACTGTTGATAAAATAGCCACCATGACATATTTTCTTGTTCTAGTAGCAACATCATCCTGCTTATAGGCTCTTTAGGGACCCTTTACTCGCTCATGAGAAAAACTGAACTCAGGTAAATCTATTGTATGTTAGTAAGTGTGATGAAGGTTATTATTGTGGACGGATGATTGGATCGCGGTGAATTAAAATGACATCCAGGGAAACAAACTAACACATATTATCGCTGGAGAACTACCAATTCATAATGTCCCATCGTTAAAATGTTACAAGTACAAATCCTGCATTTGAAATTCTACTTGATTTAAAAGAGAGGCCTATATTTACAAGGAAAATGTGCTCACGAACATGAAAAAAATATAAACAATTGCTTGTCAAAATTGTCCTCTTCAGAGTGCTAAATATTGAATCCAAGATAATCATAAATCGGTTTCTTTACTTTTCTGTCTGGCCTTTGGTTTTTTCCACATACATCCCAGCAACCTCAGCCTGAGCCAATCTGATCATCTCTAACAGTGATGTGTGTGAGGCTTTTCATCTACGACAATGTATCACATTTAACATAGTGATCAGTTCTTTTAATATTAAATAAGTGTAAGTAAATGGAATTCAAAACATTGAACTTGAAGTACATTTTCCTCTGAAATGTGGTAGACATATACAGTTGCATAAATTAGCTACACATCATTAAAGTACAGGTAGGCCTACCTGAAATTATGCAACAGTAAGACAACATGAGTGGTTTTAGAGTAATCTACCATACAATAAATGGCAGTGGGGTTTTAGCAGCAAATATATGGTTGTTTACTGATTCATAGTTAGGTTGTAAAAAAGTATTGAACTTGTGATACATTGGCATATTTATTAAGTGTATATTTCGTCCTATCCATTTATGCGCCTGCTTGATCATTTCTTCATGTTTATTTAAATGTGTAAAATAAAAAAAATAAAAAAACTAATTCATTTATACTGCATTAAACAAGACTACATACATGCTCTAAATTATATTTAGTAGGACAGGGGAAAGAACGTATGCATTGACTGGATGTTAGGGTTATGCATATGTTAAAATGAAACACAAAGCTGTCTTCGGTCCATAGCCATGTTTCTTCGTACATAATACTACAGAATAAAAAAAAACAGCACGCACACTTTGAGCTTTTTATTTTGAAAACCCCTGGCTCCTCCCCGCACTTCCGTGTTTGCGTCTGCCCTGCGTGTGTCTTTTCCTGCAGGCTCTCAAGTGTCTTGTGGCGACTGTTTTTGAGATAAATAGTCATGTCGCTGGAGGTGGAATCCGCAGAGTAAGTAGTCCCGTTGATAGAAATTAAAGTAGGGTTAATTTGAACACATTTCTGGTTGATAGTTACATAAAATGGATGTGTTTTATGTTGATGAGGCCTGACTCATCCTTAGCTGCAGTCCACTAGCGTTAGCGTGCGAAGCTAAGCTAAGTAACAAAGCTAACGTAGAGTCGAACTCAAATTTTTTTGCTCATATTAAACGGAGTGAACGTTATTTCTTAACGAAGTGTCTGCTGTGTTTTCTGCTTCCGTGCTGTAATGGGAAGAGGAGGAAATTAAATTGAAAGAAGGGAGTTTGAATAAGTTAGCATTAGCTAAGCTGAAACAGCCCCTTGTCACATATGCTCCTCTTACACTTAACTTAATGGTAATTTATTCAAAGTCATTTGATTAATTCATATTGCGGTTGCGAATTAATACACTATCATAAAAGCACAACTTCGTATTTCAACCGGTGAAATTCTATTCAGCTGACGTGAGTGACGTGTGTTTCCCCACAGCGTGATCCGTCTGATCATGCAGTACTTAAAGGAAAACAGTCTGCACCGGACTCTGGCCACCCTGCAGGAGGAGACCACGGTGTCGCTGAACACTGTGGACAGTATAGAGAGCTTTGTGGCCGACATCAACAGCGGCCACTGGGACACAGTCCTGCAAGCCATCCAGTCCCTCAAGCTGCCCGATAAGACCCTCATAGACCTTTATGAGCAGGTGAGGTTTGGATAACTACACTGTGCCCGTGCACTATGTTTATATTTTGAATCCACAGTCCATCCATAAGAAGCTTTAGGATACACATGCCTTCTTTTATTTTATTTTATCCATTTTTCTTGACTTCATGAGTTAATTTTACCAGTTGTTTGATCTCAGAACTTGTTGGTTTTGCACTGATGGTTGTGGAAAGTTGTTTGTTTTACACTTTTTTATGCATTGCTGATGTCTCAAACCTCATTTCTGTCTGTTAAGTTTATTGTTTATGATTCCAAAGCATTTCACTGCTCTTGTGAACAGATATTTCTTTTTAAAGGGAGAATCTGGTTGACCAGTTTCTTGTAATTTGTGTGTGTCTGTTTCCCGACCAGGTGGTGTTGGAGCTGATCGAGCTGAGAGAGTTGGGTGCGGCCCGTTCCCTCCTCAGGCAGACTGACCCCATGATCATGCTGAAGCAGACCCAGCCAGAGAGATACATCCACCTGGAGAACCTGCTAGCGCGTTCCTACTTCGATCCAAGAGAGGCGAGTCCCCAATGAACGTGTAACAAGATGTGATTTATACAAGTCCATAATCATGTTAGGATCAGTTTGGGCTGTTCATTTTGCTTTTGGCTCCTAAGGGTGCACTCACACTAAGCCACCCCTACCGTCCCCAAGCACCCTTGACTCACAGAGTCTGAATTGTTTGACTAGTGTGAGCACTCTGTACACTGCTTAACTCTGTGAATGTGAGCGTGCCATATCTGAACAAAAAGACTCTTGAGTAAGTCACAAAGTCCGTAAAGTGCTCATCACGTTCTCCCAACATGATGATATAATTACGAGTAGTAACAGCGCTCAGGCACGATTCAAGTAAACATGCTTTGGTATGTTTACCAAAGCATGTAAAGTTGTTTTGTTCCGAAACAACTGGTCCTTGAGGAATTGCGCCCTAAATACCAAAGATATTTCCTCATTAGAAAACATATACTTTGTATATAATTTTAGTCTGATGCACACAGGATTGTTCAATTGAGGTCATTTAAGATGTTGAGCTCATAATGTAGTTTTTCTTTTACTTTTTTCTTGCTGGCAGCAAATATTCTGCCAAATAAACATAACTCTTGCACCAACTACCGTTTTTATACTCTCTGAGAAGAGTTTATTCATGATTACTAAAACCAAGAATTCAAAAGAAAAGAATTCTTGCAGACGGAGGGCTGAATGTTACATGAACTGAACTTACATGATAAGGGTTGATCCATCTGATTTTGATGTACTGTGCCTGTGTTGCAAAAGCAGGTTGCATAAATCAAATTTCATATGAAAGCTGTAAAAACAGCTCTTCATAAAGGGTGCAGTGCTTGACTATACACAGCCCACCTGTGTCACCATTAGATTTAATGCTTTATGTGGTAATTAATGATGCATTCACGTTCCCAAGCTTCCAAAATTGACTGTGTATGGAATGAAATATAACATCTCACCTCATCTCATTTTTGGAATAACTGAAACTTGTGTCTGTATTTATGTTCATCACTGTCAAATTGAATTGTAATAATTATATCATTGCATTGTCACGTGTGTTTTTATTATTTTAATACTCATTTAGACCTTTGTGTCTAAAAATTAGGTTGAGCTGGATCGAATTTAAAACAATTGTCTAGTCTCAGCAACAGAACAAAAACAACAGATGGATATGTAATCCAATATAATACAGTGTGCTGTCAAAGCTCATCGTGGTTGAAATCTGTTCCAGCCTTGCAGAGTTTCTGATCTTTGTGTTACTCGTTGTCCAGGCGTACCCAGACGGCAGCAGTAAGGAGAAGCGGCGGGCGGCCATCGCCCAGGCCCTGGCCGGGGAGGTCAGCGTCGTGCCACCCTCTCGTCTCATGGCTCTGCTGGGACAGGTAAGTGACGAGGACAACTGCAGGCCTTATCAGTGTCTGTCTTTAAAAGAAACATATTTCGTGTTGTGCCTTTTAATATCATAAATAAATATTAATTGAAAGTGATTGTGTCCATTGTCGCCTCCTCCAGTCTCTGAAGTGGCAGCAGCATCAGGGCCTCCTGCCTCCTGGAATGACGATCGACTTGTTCAGGGGTAAAGCTGCCGTTAAGGATGTAGAGGAAGAACGTTTCCCGACTCAGCTCAGCAGACACATCAAGGTACCGACACTGTTTGGATGGTACAAAGGAACATTAAATGGCTCAATCACTCTTCCAAAAAGTGCATTCATTCATTATGTGAATCCTGATGAAACACAAATTACTATTCGTCAGGTGTATTTTGATTCCTTCTCGTCAGAAATGTTGCCGCACCATTGTTGCACAGACATGAAATCCACATTGTGGGGAGTTGTTGGGGATGATGTGCTATGAAGTCTCTACGTTACCTAATGGTTTCTGAGAAAATCGTAAAAAAACGTGCAACGTTTTCCAGTAGCTGTGCCACATCGCGATACATTAACATTGTTCACAAAGTTCAAACAGGGCACAACATCGAGGACCTTCATGGACTAAATGAGTCTTCTGATTGTAATAACTGTTTTCCCAAATGTAGTTTTTGTTTGGGTCCATTTTTGGATCTTTTCTGACTTTATAATAGCTGTTTATAATGACTCATCGCTCAGAGTGCCGAAGCCTCTCCCAGCTTTCTCCTACTCTTGTCTTTACATGGCTCTCAAGTCCACAATTTTCACATCACATGTGTATTTTTTTCTGAAAATGTAGGAATTGATGCTCTGGTTCTTATCGTATTCATTTGGAATCAGAGAGACAGGACCACCAACCAACTCTCTCATAAGGACCCATTGTAAACTGAGTAGTGAAAATGTTGACAAAACCCAGAACGTGGCCGAATTATGAACGTTACCCACACAAATGTTATATCCATCTTTTCAGCACAATGTCTAGAAGCTCAGAGCGCGGTCAGTTCGACCTACGGTTTTCTTACATCAATCACTTTTCCAAGGGCTTTCTCTGGCAGGAAATCCTCCCACTCAGAAATAAAATGATAATGTCAGCTAACAGCAGCTATTTGAATGTAATGGGAGATAACATGAGCTAATAATGGAAGCTAACTCAATGAAATGGCAGGTAACTCTACATAACAGAAGCTACATGAATTAAAGGCAGCTAATTGAATCTAACTGGACTTATCTCAAACTAATGGCAGTTAACTCAAGCTAACAGCAGCGAAGTGAAGTTAATAATAGCTAAATGGAGATAACAGTGGTTAAATCCAGCAAATGAGAGCAAACTGAATTTAATGCCAGCTAACCGAAGCTGATGCCCGTTAAGTGAGACAATTGGTAGCTAACTGGAGCTTTTGGGAGCTAATTGATGCTAGCCCAAAGCTAATTTAACTTGAGTGTAGATAACAGAAGCTAACGTAAGCTATCAGACGCTAAGGACCATTAAATGAAGCTAATATGATTTAAGTCAAAATAATTGGAGAGGCACACATTCAAAATTTCTTGCGAGGAATTTTCTAGTTTTAATTAATTTATTCCTGCAGATATCAGTAATTTTAAGTGTACTGAATTGGTGCTTTGTTTTTTTTCCTGTTGTGAACAGTTTGGACAGAAATCTCACGTGGAGTGTTCCAGATTCTCCCCTGATGGTCAGTACCTGGTCACCGGCTCCGTGGACGGCTTCATCGAGGTCTGGAACTTTACCACCGGCAAAATCAGAAAGGTATCTCAAATAAGAGCAGATAATCTACGCTTACACTCTGCGGTTCAAGATGACTTCAGCTGGCTGGAAATGACAGCATTCACTGTGTCCTGCAGGATCTGAAGTACCAGGCGCAGGATAACTTCATGATGATGGACGACGCCGTGCTGTGTATGTGCTTCAGCCGAGACACAGAGATGTTGGCCACCGGAGCCCAGGATGGAAAGATCAAGGTAAATCCCAAACATTTGATTCCTCTCATTGTTGCTTTTACGGTTAAACCTAAGAAAGGTTAGTATGTGTTTTAGCGTACACGGATTATTGTCCGGTCTCCTGAACGTGTGTAGGGTTGAAAGGCAGGGAGCAGAACTTATGGTCAGCATATGCAGTGTTGATATAAAAAGTGACTGAAAGGTCGACTCTGCGTGTATTTTTGTGTAGGTATGGAAGCTCCAGAGCGGTCAGTGTCTGAGGAGGTTTGAGCGCGCCCACAGTAAAGGAGTAACATGTGCCAGTTTCTGTAAAGACAGCAGCCAGCTCCTCAGTGCCTCCTTCGACCAGACAATCAGGTAAACTCGTATCTGACCAAACACCGTCACCTCGTATTTCAAACAATAATACGTGAACAGCCTTCCCCCCCCCCAATTTGAACGTCTTTGTTAGGATAACTTTATTATCCTGCATTAATATTTCTTGGTATTGCTTCAGAATCCATGGATTGAAGTCAGGTAAAACCCTTAAGGAGTTCCGCGGTCACTCCTCGTTTGTGAACGAGGCCACGTTCACCCCGGACGGCCACCACATCATCAGCGCCTCCTCGGACGGTACAGTCAAGGTGAGAGCAGCTGCAGCCGAGCAGAAAACACCTCTTCATTGCTGCTGCTTCTTCTTTTAAATCAGCAAACACGTGTATGTGTGTGTGGTTTGGCACCAGGTGTGGAATGTGAAGACCACCGAGTGCACCAGCACCTTCAAGCCTCTGGGCACGTCAGCTGGCACCGACATCACGGTCAACAACGTCATCCTGCTGCCCAAGAACCCGGAGCACTTTGTGGTGTGTAACCGCTCCAACACAGTGGTCATCATGAACATGCAGGGCCAGGTGAGTCCGCATCATCAGTTTCTAGTTTAATTTTTGGGGGTGATGACAGTTTGCTGGAATTGACTCATGAGCTACTTACATTAACTGTTTTTGTTTCATGATACGTGGTCACTTTCAGTAACTTAAGTCCTAAGTGCTGATGAAGTGACGATGGAATATTCTAGGTCTTCTAAGGTGTTGCTTATGAAACTGCAGCCCTCTTGCTTACATGCTCGTTTGGAACCTCTCTGCACAGATTGTGAGGAGTTTCAGCTCCGGTAAGAGGGAAGGCGGTGACTTTGTGTGCTGCACTCTGTCGCCCCGCGGCGAGTGGATCTACTGCGTGGGAGAGGACTTTGTGCTGTACTGCTTCAGCACCGTCACCGGCAAACTGGAGAGAACGCTCACGGTACGTCAGGCCGCTCGGGGGCTCAGATCAAAGCGTCCGGACACATCACAGCACATTCCCTCCTCTGCTACTGTAAGGTTCCGATTTGAGTCTTGAAGCTGAGGGACTTTAGAAATGACTTGATAAACAAGCATAGACAATAAAAATTAACCTCTATCAACTTTGCTGTATTTGGACCGTGACTCACCACAAAAGTTTACTTTGTGATGTCTGCTGAATTTCCAACCATTTAATAACCATTGTGTTAAACACAAAAAGAAGAAAATCAATTAAAATCTGCAGATACTTTAAATGTGCTGTGAAGTCCAGGGTTTCCCAAACTCTTGCATGCCTAAACAGTTTTAACCTGGTGTAAATGTGATTTAACATGCCAGAATATGTCAGAAATATCAACAATAAGAGTCTGTTCACCAAGAACAAATGGGCATATTTGCTGTTGTGAAGTAAAATCTGACAAGGCTTTGGCTTGTTTTATTGCTATTTATCTATTAACATGGACTAATCACTCTTATCATAACTGAGATAACTCGTTATGCTTAAATACTG
>KV751331.1:1316825-1336986 GCA_001698575.1 Mola mola | reverse complement strand
TCACTGAGTAAATTTCTGAATTCCCATTCATTGATCTGGGTATATTGGGTATGTATTTTGTTAAAATATCTCACGTTATCTTACATACGTTGGTGACACCTTCTATGGTAACAATAATATTTAATAATGGATTAATATTTTAAAAATGTTCTATTTAAATAGCAGCATGAGGATATTTCTTTGGTTGTTTTGCACCAAACATAATTTTAAATAAATGGTAGTGTTTTTTCTTATTTTGGATTATGTAAATAAAGTCAGCTTGACTTGGTTGGTGCTGACAATCGCTGCCCCCCCTCCAGGTCCACGAGAAGGACGTGATCGGCATCGCCCACCACCCCCACCAGAACCTCATCAGCACCTACAGCGAGGACGGCCTGCTGAAGCTCTGGAAGCCATGAGGCGTCGACGGCGCTCCGACAGCAGACCTCCTCACTCCATACACTGCTCCGCCCCCGTTTTTTCTTCTTCTTTGTTTTTGTCCCATTAACGTCGGTGGAGAAGTCGTTCTCTTTCAGACTCGTGGCAGTTTGGACTTTTATTCACAACTGTTTGTCCACAAAGATCCAGTTTTAAAGTTGTCTCTGTAACACAGTAACATCATCTGCTGTATTTGTTTGCTGATGATGTGCGAGTGTTACGTTGTTTGAGTACCTTTTTAGCAAACAAACTGCTATGAAGTTTGAGCCAGACAACATCATCACAGCTGAGTTTGTGCTTTTGAGCTGTGCAGACATTCACAAACTGATTTCTTTAACCCTCAGAGAGGAGAGGAGCTGCAGACGATCAGACCGAGGACTTTTTGAATTTTTTTTTTTTTTTTTTTTTTGTAAATATTTTTTTTTTAATTTTGTTTTTTCAAGAAGACCTGGTTAAATAGTGTGTGTGTTTTCTTTTTAATTTCCATTAAGAATTTATTGTTTTTGTGTCCATTTAACGGAACATCAGATTCATTGTTAGGCATTTTTTTTTCCACATTTCGAATACATGCGTTTGGAATTAGTCTCTGTTTTTCCTGGATATACATTGATATGTCTGTCTGCGCCATTAAAGCTGTTTAACCAGAACATTGAACTGAGCATCTTTAGTGGAGAATATTAGCATTTCTTTTTGTTTCTTAAGAAGAAACACCAGATGTCAGCATAGTGACATTATTAAGCATCTTTCTATTGGGACTCAGGTTTGAACTCTATTTTCCGGCCATGCGTGCTGTCTTTGTAACAGAAAGAGGGCGAGTTGACTTGAGTAAACTCAGGTTAGATAGTTGTTGGTACAGCAGCTCTGCAGAGACTATTCAAGATAGCCAGATGTCAGGTTCCTGTTACATCTTCAAAATAAAAGCATTCCCAGATCATGAGTATATTTTAGTGTTTCCAAGTGTTAGTGATCGACTTTGCAGCTGCTGCACTTTCAGAGTTATTAACAGGTTCATAATTGATGCAAAGTGAATTGCTTAAATTGTCAAATTTAATCTTAATTACCTTTAAATTAAACCCCAGTGGCGAGGTATTCTACCCTGCTGTATTGTACTATGGCAAACTCTGCCTGCACAATTTTAAACGAAGAACTGATTTTGTTAAATGTTTTAGGGAGCTGGAACACCTTACATCTCCCTTTTTGTATTTCATGTAACTGGTAGAAAACAATCACAAATTGAAATTATTTCCTGGAGTGGAAGGTAATGCTTTTAGTCCTTGATTTATCCAACTTTCTCATCCTCATCATGCTTGAAAAATAAAAGCATCAGATCTTTTCAGAAGCTGAATTAGAAGATTTAAGGCATTTTTGCTTGAAAAAATTTTTTAAGTATCAACTTAGTGTCTATACATATAGCTTTTATTTTTAAACTGTGATGGGAAGTTGCCTTCACATTGCGGGTGTGGTGACAGTGTTGCAGAGCTGCAGGTCAGAGAGGTTGAATGAGTGTCCAGTGTCGGAGGGTTTTCTGCAGGGGAGAGTCGCCATGGCAGGACTCCTGCACTTCCTCCTGCTCGTGTCTCTGCATTTTGGATCATTTAGTCTCATTTTAGCCAGACCTGATCACGAGACAACTACTATGAGCGCAGCTTTTACTACAACCAGGAGCATTTTCTCTGCAGGCAGCACCAACAGCACCGAGGCTCCCGGCACAGGAGTCACAGCTGGTGGCAGTCAGACAACAACTAAACCTCCCAAAAGCAACAAAACTACTGAACGTCTGAAGGGAGACACGGGTAAAACAGCAGACAGGACAGTGTCCAGAACTGAGGAAGAAGGGGGTCCTGTGGAATTAGGTGAGTATATGTTATTATTTGTTTGTTTTTTTTCTCCAATGCAAACACTCTCGTTGAACTTGTGTCCAGGATCTCAAATTAAACTCTGCAAACATTCTCCTTTATTCTATATTTTTCAATCAGGTGATTTTCTTTTCAGCTTCGAGCAAATTCGTTGTATCGTTTGTGTTTCTAATCGTGTTTCACAAGTTTTTACGCGTGTCTCATTACTTTTCCAGATTTCTGGTGGAAAAAACAAGCATCCTCAGAAAATAGCAGCAAAATTAGTGCTGGAGAATAAGCCCAAGCACCAGCAGGTCCTGTTGAGTAACAAGGCGCAGTTCATGAGGAATGAGAAGCTCTGATGGCTCTACAGAGCGGGGTAGACTTTCGGTCAGTGTCCGACGGTTGGGGGAGGATGTTCCACATGCTCGGGGACATTTCAGCTGTGTGTTTTCTGCTGATGAAAACCAGATGGGCTCTGTGATGCCACCGACTTAAAAAACAAACAAACAAATGAACAAGGCCATTCACACTTTTCACAATCAAATCTCTGGCACTCCTCGTGCAGAGACATTAACTCAACTGCCCACAGACGACTGTAATGTAAAAAGTCAATAGACTGTAAAGTAAACAACCAAATTTACATTAACGCACTGTCGGATCTGAAAGCTGCCTCCCATCCACACGCGGTGCATTTCCAGCAAATGTTCAAGAGCAGTTTTACATATATTTATCAATATCTGTTTATCTCTGGGACAGCAGCACTCGTAAAGCTCAGTGATTACCATACCTGTTGGTTTCATCCATACAAAATAAATGTGTAATAAAGTGTACAAATTAAAAATTCCAATCATGGGCTGGACTATTTAGTGGACTTCAAGGCTCTAAACTTTCACAAAAATACACCTTTTTGTAAAAATGACTCCAGTATGGAAGTTGGTTGCAGGGATTTGGAGGAGGTTTAACTGGCAACTGCTTAGTGCAGGTCAGACGTCATAAATGAATGCTTTTTTCATGCCTTAACTGCACTCTAAATGTTACTGCAGGTGTCTTGTAACATGGCGTGGATGCCTACTGCAGAACAGCTTATGCTCTCAGTTCTTTTAAATCAAATTTTGAAGACTTTGTTAATTGCTTACACTGCACCGTAGCTTTTACTTTCACTCTGAATTACCTTGTTATGAAATGTGCTACACAAACAAACCTGCCTGCCTGTGAAACAGTGAAACACCCGTGTATTTTTGACTCAATAAGTGTAAAGTCACTGTGTGAAACGGATGTTTGTACCTCCACCGTGAACATGATCAGTCACTGGCTGTAGAGGCACTAAGAAAAACACAGACTGCACAAACTCGGTATTATATAGTATCTTTACGGTTACTGAGTCAAAAACACACGGCTGTTTCGCTCCGTGTTACCAGACAGGTGCAATAACGTTTTGAGCGTAGTTTATTTCGAGCATTTTGATTGATGACAGCGTTGCATTGTAAAGCCTTGTTGAGCTAAACTGTTATGCTACGCTAGCCAGTCGCTGGCTTCACGTTTGGGTGAATTTCCTGGAATGTCATAATGTTTTCCTTTAAAGTGAAGGTTTTATAAAATGCTTCCTCCTGACGTTTCTGGATACATAAAATATCCACTAAATGTCAGAATGATGTGCTTTGAACGGTTTGCACTTTCATAGGATGGAGGTCTACCAGGAGCGTTAAAGTAGCAAAGAGGCCCTCAAAAATCCAGAAGAAAGCCAGACTCATCACCGGGAAGCCAAAGGTTGTTAAGAAAGCCCGACCTCGGGTCAAACAGAGGGCGAGCCCCTCAGTGGCCACAGAGACAGATCCACGTATGTATGGGGATCCGCCCCGCTGTATACGGTATGTCAGTCAGACAGGGGTCTCATGTCGGACGCAAATAGTTTAAAGTGCTCTCTCGAGGTGTGGGCTTTACTGTGCCAAGAGAATTAAAATCGCTTCAACAAGAGCCAGACCAACATACGGGCCAATCAGAGACATGATTTTAACGCAGATAGCGTGAGATCATCTCCAATTATTAACTTCTCAGTGAAGTTTCCTGTTTGAGTGCACGAATCAACAATCAATCAACAGGTTTTAAAACATTTGGAAGTATTTTACTCCCCGATATCTGTGTCAGTCTGGCTCTTTTAACCAGAACTATAACCTGAAGGTCACTGAGATGCCCTGAAACGAACGCACCTTGAGAAGCATCGAACCATTCCTACGACCATTTGTGCAGTTTAACACTAACTCCAGACCCACATCTGACTCATGTCGGCTCCATGCTGATGGAGCACATACTGTATATAAACTAGTTTATTGAGTTAATTCAATCTGCTCCTTGAAATTTTCCTTAATGTCTTAATGAACGCCTCCCATGAAAATCATGCTTTTGACCTTGTTTACATGTCCATGTTTTTATGTACAATGATATACGTAAATAGCCTAAATAAGTGGTCACCATCATGGCTGAATCTGCTTTCTTTCTGCAACCCACCGATCTCAGACAGTCTCCAAAAAAATGAATTCAGACAGAACGGAATTCAAACCAATCCCGACGATGAGTGGAGATGGGGTGGAGCTAAATCAGCCCGTATGTTGTCATTTAATGAAACAGAAAATTAGTTTTTAAGGGTTTAATCAATGGCTGAAGCAGGACTTTAAATGGAAGCACAGATTTGTCTTTAATGAGAAGACTTAAAGCAGCTGTGCCTTCCTCTGCACCGACACTGTGAAAATATTGGTGTGAAAATAGAACCAGAGATGGCCTCTGTTGTCAGTAAACATTTATTACCAATTGTCCTTCTGTCCTGAGTTCTAAAACATTTTAAAGGTTTCACCCTTTTATTAAATTTTCTTCCTATCCCACTACCATCTGTAAATTGGCTGATAAGTATCCTGTATATTACATGAAATGTGTGACAATTTCACCTCTGCTCTCCCGACCACATGATCCATTTATAAACAAATGTGGCTCAGGTGTCATCACATTAATTCTCTAATGAAAGATATCATTTCACACTTAGATAAACTGTAGCTGTCACCATAGAAACGGGACAGGTTGACATAAATATAGCTTTACTCGCTGGCCTCTGTGGATAAATATCATCCTGTTTTTGATTTTCTGTCTTTCCATCTTCGTCTTTTCTCTGTATTGCTTCTCCCCAATTCAGTTTCTCTCATGCAACGAATTCATCACAAGCTCACCCCTAAGTCCAAGTCGTGGCCTGAGAATTTACTCCAATTGTTAGCAAGATTACACAAAACCTATTTTTGATGCAATTTCATCAAAGGTGTGTTTTGGCCAAGCCTGCAGCTGAACAGATTTTGATGGCCAAAGATCAAAGGTCAAGGTCATCCAAAGGTTAAAAAAAAATAACATGCTTTTTGGCCATGATTCAAGAAAGAAATGACAGAGAGAGGTTCCAACTGGTGTCATTTTGTAGCTGACAGATCTGACTACAGATGATTAATTTGTTTTTTGTTTTTTTAGGGCACATTTTCATCTGAATGAACTGACAAGACTGTCCAAGTGGTGTCATTTGGTACTGGCTACAGATGATCAAGGTTTGGGCCCTCTAAGTCAGAGGTCAGATGTTTTTGGACACAGTTTGAAAGGGAATTGACATAGAGAGGTCTAACTGGTGTCATTTTGTGACTAATCCCAGGTTCCGTCACATGGCCGGAACCAGCTGACTCTGCGGTTCATGTGTCAACCGTTGGGTGGCGCCAACATGAACTCTTCCTTGCACCAAATGACCTTGACCTAAGCATTTAGAGCTGTAGGGAATTTAGCTACGTTTGCGCTCTCATTTCAGTCTGTTTCATGTTTCAGTGTCCAGACAGCCACCTTGTCTGTTGACCCAGTGTCTCTATACGCTCAGATTTGTGTTTCTAAAATTCTCCTTAACAATAATACAAGCATATTTGTGTGCTGGACCAGACATTGAGTCAACAAAAGAGGCCGTGTGTGTACATAGGGTGTCTGTACATCCCGTGTGTGTGTGTGGATGTGTGTGTGTACAGTAGAGGGAAGCTCGGAGATTAGTTTGTGGAGGCAAAAGGATAATAGCAGAAATAAATGCTGAGCAAGCAAGCTGTCGCGTCATGCCAAATTGGAGCTGATGCTGTGGACTCGGACCTGCCATGTTGGGGAAGTCGCATTTTCCCAGCATGGCGAAGCAGCGACATGTGGTGGTAAAATGTGAAGCGTGCCTACATTCAGTTAAAACAGCAGCCCAACTTCAAAACACACATGGCACAAAGGAAGTGTGGACCCAAGACAGGAAGAAGCACAAGCTCCCAGGTCGCTATCGCCCAGGTAACACTGGAACAAATGGAGTGACTAAAGAAAAAGAACCGAGGTGACGAAGGCAAAGGACAGCTCCAGTATTGTGTTTGACTGTTCAAAACCAACAGTTTCCTACTAGAATTAGTAGGAAACTTGCCTACCTATTAATACAACTGGCTGTTTGTTCTGAATCTATCGTTGGGATCAGTTTCTGGGTCCAGTTGGGCAGTTGATTTTGCTTTGGGCAATAGCCAGAATGCTATCAGTAGCATTCTGCTAATGCTGTCTCTGAAGCAACTGACGAAAATAAAGATGGACGACGTGCTGCCACTTCCTTCTGCAAAAGCCCAAATATCTGTGATATGAATGCTGCTGGTGTGAGTGTGCACAGTAGCGTGCAACACAAAAAATGGCAATAATCACAGGAAGTGTCAGAGGAAAGACAGGAGGGAACTCTTTCTGAACAGGATCACAAAGCTGGAGCTGCCGCGAGGCTCCCAGCGAGATGAGACCCACGCTGAGGGAAGCTTCCTTTGATGACTCGTCTCGGGAACCTTAAATAGAGGAAAGGGGCCTGCAGGAAATGAAAAAAAGGGGTTTGCGGGGAACAGTGGATCAGTGAAAACTCATGAAACTTTGAGGAACAGGAAAAAAACAGCATCAGGCAGAGCATTAAGGGGCTGAAAAAATTATGAATAATAATGCACAAAACCTTTTTCTTTGTTTGAATTCGGGGCCATGAAGTGCTTGGATGAGATACTCAGCTGGGTCCAAAACCACTCTGATAGACTCTGAATTGATTTGTCTCCTCCCGGCATCCCGGTCAGTGAGCCAATTAGTCTCCGGCTCAGAGGTGTTTTGTTTGGCAGAAATCCAGCCGTCACCAGCAACAAAGAGACGTCGCTTTTGAGAGCTGAGGGATGTTTTTGAGACAGAAGCGGCTCAGAGATCCAGCCGGACTGCAGGGCAAAAAGGGGAGCGGGTCTTTAAGGGAAAAGCCACATACACTCAGCGTGAATTCGTGCTGCATCCATACCTCCGCCTGACACCTGGTAGCAGCCAGTAAAGCTTCCTGGCAGGAAGAGGCACTTTGGACGGAATAATGTGAGTCTGTGTGAGGCGTTCAGGCGGCAGCAGGGATTCAGGGTTGAAGGTGGCCTCGGTGGGCCGCGGAGAGATGTGGTTATTTTATACGTATATATAAAGATGCCCAAGAATCTGCAAAGCCCTGAAGTTTCAATGATCAGCTATATTTTAACCTCCAGATGTGTTTTCCACCAAATGCTAACATCTGCTTCGGTTAGCTCAGGTAGCAGATCTGACTAGTTTTATGAATTTCCTTTAATTTGGCGAGGTTAAGCTACAAAACGGTGAGAAGACCCACATACTAGTGCATCTTAAAAGAATATTGTGATTTTTCCGGTATTGTTTAAAAAAGTGAAAAGTGAGTATTTAATATATTCTAAACATTACCAAGTAAAATATTTTAAGCATTCTACTATTTTAATTTTGAGAAGGTGTACTGAATATAGAATTTGTGAAAGTTGAACTGAAAAATAAACTTTTACAGGATATTCTCATTTTTTCACATGCAAATGCAACAACGTCCTTGCATTTGTCATTTCAACAATTATTTATTTTTGTTTCTTTTTGTGTTTAGGGCTAATTTAACTTTTTCTTTTATGTGTCACCTCCCTCTCATAGTCACATTGTTAAAATGTTAGAATAAGGTTTTTTGTTCTATAATTCCTGCACATTATCTGACTTTTTTTTTTTTTCTTTCCTCTCCTTCAAAGCGATTTGATTTGTACTCATGTCTCATGTGATCTCACAAGGTCAAATGTGTGTAAATATGTCACTGGATACAGTTAGACCCGTAAGTATTTGGACAACGTCAATGAAATCTCTTAAATTGAAGGTGAAAGTCTGCACTTCGATCGCATCTTGATTGTTTTAGTTCGTATCCATTGTTGCGGTGTGTAGTGGCAAAACGATAAGAACTGTGTCATTGTCCAAATACTTCTGGACTTAACTGTGTGCACTGTACATATGAGAGTATGTGTTTGCAGTACAGTGCTTGAAAACCTTGCATGCGCTGCGTCGCTACACTATGAACAAAGTTGGTTAAGGTGGTGGTTCAATGAGATTTAAAAAACTAGAATAATATTACAGAGAGGCAAATTGATCAAAAACAAGTAAATAAACATTCTCTCTAAAACGGTGAGTGAATTTCTGTCGACCGTTTCAGAATGTCCCCCGCTGGGTTTGGAGTCACTGAAGGTCAAAGACAATCAGCTGAGGGCGTCGTCGTACAAGCGTAGAGGCCTGGGGCCTCACCGCGGCAGACTCAACATCCAGGTAACCAGGGAGAGTAACAGCAACCCAAAGACGAGAGCTATCAATGATCATACGGAGGAATCAGTGTCTGTCTCCTGCGTGCGTGTGTGTGCAGTCTGGGATCGAGGATGGTGACATCTACGACGGCGCCTGGTGCGCTCGCTACAGAGACAAGAAGCAGTGGCTGGAGGTCGACGCCCTGCGGCTGACCCGCTTCACCGGCGTCATCCTGCAGGGTCGCAGTTCCATCTGGAGGTCAGTCCCGCTTTGCACACGGCCAGAGTGAGGGCACGGAAATGTCGTATTGCTCCTTTAAAACGATGCTCTCCAATGTTTAGATGTTCACCCAAAGAGATGGATCAGCTGCCGTCCCTGCACGTAAACACCGTCTGTCACCTCTTCTCCTGCCATTCATATTTATTTACTTATTTTAAGACACATCTTCTTTGTTTTTCTCACTCTGAACCACAAATAAAGTCATTTGATTAAAGGGACAGTTCACATGCGGTGCTGTTTATCCATCCAGACATTTCAGATGTGATAGTTGTGGAGATGTAAGTCGAGATTTATGCGTTTTCCCTGAACTTATAGAGCAGTTTCATGTAGGAACGTGTCCCTGCGTTTACTTATGAACGAGAGGCTAAACATGTAGGAACAGCTCACCAAGGAGGATGATATTAAATTTTGCATCTTGCTCTGTCACGAGCACCAGCCTGTCATCCATGAGATTAATACTGATTAGGAAAAAAAAGAATAGTTTCCTACGGTGGTGCGGTTCTTTCTTCTGTGCATCCCGTGTGCTGAACTGCACGTGTCTTGTTGTCACACAGCTGGGACGTGGTGCACACCTACAAGGTGCAGTTCAGTAACGACTCACTGGTCTGGACGGCGTGCATGAACGGGACGGAAGAGGCCGTGAGTGGACATTTTGTACTCACTTTTCAATAGAAATAATGAAATCTTATCTGTACTCCAATGTGCGTCTCCCGCCTTCGCATTCAAAGTTGTTCTGCCGTTCAAGGCGCTGACATTCTGGTCTGAAACTCTCGTGTTCTTCTCTCAGTGCTTTTGTTACAACAGACGGTGTGTGAAATACACAGATAATCTCACGCTCTTGGCTAAAACCAAGTTTTCATGCATAAGTGGAATGTAAATATAAAATGACACAGAAAGTGGAAAAATTGAAAAAAAAAAAAAATTCTCCCTAAGTTTTCATTTCCTCCCACTATACCAGATTTAGACCTAAATGTCCAGGATGTGAGTGTTGCCATCTTGGGCTGGTTGTTGCAGGCGCGCGGCCGATCCATAAAAACTTATTGGTTATTTTGGTGAATTTTCTTTACATTTTTTATTTCGTAAAATGCTCATATTTGACCTGCTCTGAATTTCTACGATTATGCTTCATGTTGAAAATCCTGCCGCAAAATTGTAATTTACCCACAAAATGTTACCACAGAGGCTTTTTAAAGGAAATGTTATTATTGCGGTAAAATTACGGCTGACATCCAGAAACAACTTAAGTTTCCAGAGGAGATCACCAGCTCACCCCTCCGACCAGACACAGTTCGGCGGTCCGGAGCAGCAAAGCAGGCGGTGCTCCTGGAGCTGATGGGAGGAGAGGAACGAGGAGGCTCAGGAAGCTCCAGATGCTCATCCTTTGAATGCCGGCAAGAGAATTTCCTGGACAGTCTCCCCGTCCAGACATTTAGAGATTAGATTTTAGAGGTTCCATCAGGAGGAGAACTATGGCCAACAGCACCAGGTAGACAGAGGTGCGGCTGTGGCTTCAGTGCAACCAGTGCTGGAATAACCATCTCAACAGAGAGGAGTCATCGTGGAGCAGAGTGAGTGTGGACGGTGTGGTCCTGTGGGGGCGGCTTCAGGACGTTGGGGGGGGATTCCCACCTGACGACCCACAGAAGCTGCTGACAGCTGGACTTGTGAAGGCGTGCGTGACCTCAGACATCAGTCTCAGATTGAAGGCTTCAACGGACCCATCGTGTTGTTTTAAGCCACATAGGCGGAGTGAAAGTAAACAAACGTTGGTCAGTTTTGTTACTCTGTGCAACCAGAACATGTGGTTTTGGTTACAAGCGTGAGACTCTTCTGCTGTTTGGTTATTAAGGAAGTCAAACTGTTCCAGTAACTATGCAGCCTTAGGTAGATTTTTTTTTTTTTTTTTTATCAGATTCTGACCATGGAGAGGTTTTATTGATAGGCAGGCAGGAGGAAGGATGTGACATGTTCAGGAGGCATCTCCCTGTGCTGCAGGTGTTTGAAGGAAACCAGGACTCAGAGACGCCTGTCCTCGCCCTTTTCAACTCGTCCACGGTGGCTCGTTACATCCGGATCAACCCGCAGACCTGGTACCAGAACGGGACGCAGGGGAACGTCTGCCTGAGAGCCGAGGTGTTGGGCTGCGCACTCCCAGGTACGGCAGCCAGCTGCTGGAAACTATGTTTTAAAGGCCTTAAAACCAAAGACTATGTTTAATATGCTGAAGAAAAGCTCCACAGACTTCTGCTAAACCCAGTCTGGATGATTTTAATAACCCTTCGCTGACTCTGAAAGGGATCCATATATTTGATTCTATGTTGTATTATTTGTTATATTTTACGTTATTTCAACCAACTTCCGCATTAAGAAGCATATTGCTGAAATTAGAAAAAGAAAAAATGATGAAGCAAAATATTACAGCCATAAATGGTAAAAATGAATTAAAAAAATCATAAATTAAAACAATTTAACTCTTTAACTTTTCTTTAAATGTTTGGATAAAATCTTAAAGAAGAACTACCATTAGATTAAAAGGTGAAATAGGTTTATTTATTTATTTATTCACAGATCCAAACAATATCTATGCATGGAAGAGCGAGCCGGCAGGATCCAAAGACCAGCTGGACTTCAGACACCACAACTACAAGGAGATGAGGAAGGTAAGACCACATGTTTTTAGGTCTTTATGGTTGAGATATACAGTATTTTTAACAAATAAAAGTGCACTCCTTTATTGGCCGACCTGCAGTTGTGGGTTTTCGCAGCGAGTCGAGGAAGCTCCTGCGGCGTGTGTGGTCTGGTCTCAGCCTGACCAACAAAACAAACATGATGGGAGTTTTGGCTCCCTCGTGGCAGCGTCCTCACTGCGCTGCCACTGAAGGCCTGAATCTGACGGCCAGGAAACAGCCCACAGAATAAACACGGGAACACATTCCGCACGCGGAAACAGGTTCTGCATTTTTACACTCAAGTCATAAATGCGAGTTCATTACCTCTCATATTTGGCTGTGAAGAAAGTTCTTTTTATATTTCCACACAATCAAAGACAAAAGCCTTCTTTAAGCATTACTGTACAAATACTAAAGTGACTTTTCTTAAAGGATCAGAATAAAATGCACGTGCGGTGAAGCGGGACGTTTTTAAGGATCTTTGTCCTCAAATTTATGTTTCAAGGTGTTTTGTGGCTTTTAATTTTTATTGTTATTGGTGAAAACCCCCGATTCCCTCACCTCCACGTTCCTCTGCAATTTCAAACAATTTCATCCTAGTTCAAATAATTTGAACCAGAGATCCGATTTACAGCTGGTGAGCTGGTAAGTTAAAGTTTATTCTAAGCACATGCTTAGAATAATCCACATTTTAAGCAACTAACTAATTCACTAATAACACTGAATGAATTTCTCAACGAATAATTCATAAAGATTTCAAATTTGGGAACCCAGAGAGGGAAGATGCAGAAAGAGGAAAAGACGAAATGTGGTGGAATTAAACAAGTTTTACGTCTCTCAAACTGCTTTCTCAGTATATCGTGCTGTTAGAATGTAAATCAAAGTTGCAATCTCGCTTCTCTAAGCAACGTTGTTGTTGTTTGCCAGCTGATGAGGTCGGTGAACGAGGCGTGTCCCGACATCACCCGCATCTACAGCATCGGGAAGAGCTACACGGGCCTGAAGCTCTACGTCATGGAGATCTCCGACAACCCGGGAAGGCACGAACTGGGTGAGACGCACTGGAGGCCAATTTTTCAGAGGTCCATCCTTAAAAAGGGGCATGAAGTTTCATCCTTTTCGTCCAAGGATATGGAAATTTGTTACAATGCAGAGTCGGAGGGCTTTTCCGCATGCTGTGCTGCTGCCACAGGAGTCCTTCTCTGTAATGAGGGACAGATGCTGAGCCCCTCACAGATCCGTCACAGGTCCTCACTGACTGCGGCTGTGTCCCGACCCTGCAGAACCACGCAGGCTGTGTGCTGTGTGAAGCTGTACCTCTGCGTTGGCTCTGAGCTGGACAAATGTTTTCTTTGGCCCCCTGAGTTCTGCCCACGTGGCAGCCGGGCAGGCAGAGCTAGAGAGGAAGGTCCGTTCACTCTTTGAGGTTCGGATTCACTTATCGGAACTTTTCAGTAACGAATCAATCATGGCAATCTGGCATTGATTCTGGCATCGTTTGATTAAATGTCTGCTCAGTTTGTTCTCTCATTGTGCTGTCCATTCGTCCGTACGACAGCAGATGTCCATCTGTCGTACGGACGACGAGGTGCAGGCCTCGCTGAGGATGACATCCTGCAGGATTGGCGACCCACAACTTGACCTGACTGAGATGAGGGTTTATTGCTTTCCCATAAGTCATTGGTCTGATTTACACAACGCTCCTGTGACTTTAGGCCGCGGTGGAAATGCAGACAAAAGGAATCTTTTCGTTCTTTGAAGAGAAGTCCCTGAAACTAAAAGTCCCTGGTGCTTTTGGTCAAATGTTTCCTTCTGCTCATATAATAATCAGCTGAACTGGTTACATTAGAACTTTTCCCCTCTTCTCAGTCTGTGACCTGAAAGTCAAACCAGCAGTGCTATTTTGGTAGAATCATTCTTTAAGTCCCACGTGTCGGAATGATCGTATGTGACTCAGTTTTTCTCTTCGGTTATTGTTGGAACACACCAAATAGGGAATCATTTACTCAAACATTCTCCTCTGCAGCTTTCCTTTATGTAACATGAATTAATCTTGCTCCCTCTGTTGTTCTGTTTATCCTTTGGCCTTTACGTTATGATGAGGCTGATGTTTTTGCATCTCAGTATTTGATTAATAAAACAGAAAAATCACTACTGATTCAGATAATGGCACAAAAGATATATTACAGAGTCTGATCCACAGACTGGGTTCAACATACTGTAAAGAAAGACATTTATTCTTAAAATGAAGGCAGAAACAAATCATCATATCACTCATCTGAGTTTAATGCCAAGAAGAGGGTTGTTAGTGAACTGTTGAAAATGTTAATTAATGCTCACTGTCCCTTTTCAAATAAAGAAATACATTTAATGGAGATATTTCCATTCAAGGATTAACTCCTACTGAAGTAACAATTCAAACTCTGCCCACTGGTGTTTGACCAGAAGTGATCTAGACTCAGGATCCAGAGCTGGATCACCACCAAAAGTTAATCAATTCCACCGAAGCC
Organism: Mola mola; assembly: GCA_001698575.1. Lineage (NCBI taxonomy): Eukaryota > Metazoa > Chordata > Actinopteri > Tetraodontiformes > Molidae > Mola > Mola mola. The sequence continues at coordinate 1,322,640 of KV751331.1, read as the reverse complement.
ACGCGCCCAATTTCATCTGAATTATGTGCACAACATCTCAGTTCAATTGGTGTCGTACAAACTTTAACAAATCATTTTGGTGCAGCAAAGTCACCAGAATAAAATACACTGTACATTCTGCAAACCATGGAAATGCTACTTTACTACATTTAATATATGTTCCACAATACATGTCACATCATGTTTACATCCTGTGTGGAGGGCTCAGAATGACATAAACATCGGGAGAGTTTCCAGCCATTTTCATGGCGACAAAATCAGGTATTCCAGGAAAAATCTGAGCATCTGAGAAACATTTTCCCCCGTAATTCTGGAAAGTGCCAATGTTTCTTCTGCAATATTTCCGGAGCATTCCCCTCAAATGTGGAGGAGTAGTGATTTATTTTAATAAACCCAATCGTGATGATGTCTGAGCATCCATCATGCAGTCCCCACTGCTGCAAAAGCAATAACAACAACTTATAGTGCACATGCACCAAAGGGTTAAAGTCTGCTACCTGCAGCAATCAGCAGTCTGTGTCTGTATGTAGCACAGATGCTAATAAGGACATTTAAATAAACCAGCCATTTGCTGATTTCAAGTTCAGTTTATATAAATTGTTAATTAAAAAAAAAATTCTGAGCCAGGTTCAGAAACTCGGATATTTTAAAAGATGTTGTGCTTTTGTCGCCCTTTTTCTTTTTCTGTGAACCTTTTTCACAAATTCAGTATGAGCTTTCTGAACCTGGGAAATTGAAAATGCATCACTGTGTACACACGTGAACATGTCTGTACGCCACCCAGCCCTCGAACAGCCTGTATGAAACTCACTCAGGGATCCGTGCTGCATCAGGAGGAGAGCGAGCTGAGGCACCTCCTCATTCACATTCGTGAGGAGGAGGAGGTGTGAGATTTCAGAGCCGCCTGTCAGCTCGGTGTTTGCACACCAAACAGGAAACGGCTCAATTACTGGGGTCAGGGAGGGAGGCTGATCTCTACAGGTTGTGTGGGACTGTTAGAGTTTTTGGGACTCTCTCTTAGTGCTGAATGTGTGTGATGGTGTCTGCAAAGAGAAGGGTTTTTACTATGTTAAAATAACAATAACAGCAATTTCAAGGCCTGGCTCTGACTTAGTTTGTATTTTTAGATTGTTTTTTTCTTCTCTTGAACTCATTTTGACTCCGACAAACATGAGAAGCGCAGTGGAGCCAGCATCTCAACTCCAAACCTGTGTCTGTATGTTGGCGCCCCCTGCAGGTGAACCTGAGTTCCGGTACGTTGCAGGGATGCACGGGAACGAGGTGCTGGGCCGAGAGCTTCTGCTCAACCTGATGCAGTACATGTGTCAGGAGTACAAACGCGGAGACCAGCGCGTCGTCCGCCTGGTCAAAGAGACACGCATCCACCTCCTGCCCTCCATGAACCCCGACGGGTACGAGATGGCCTTCAAAAAGGTGACCCGTGATGGACGTATTCCCAATGCTCTTATCTCCGTCGTGGCACTGCTGTTGAAAGTGACCCAAATCTGATATTTTTTTCCCTCTCAAATCTGCCCATTTCATTTCGGCGACGATGAAATAACGGTTCAGCGGTTCATCTATTAACATGTTGCTGTGGTAACAGAGGTGTGGTGTCTGACAGCTTTTCAGGTGGGGGTCAACAGGGCAAACTATGGTTTAATTGCAGAATCTTCCCATATAACATTTAACACATAGGATGGATGATAAACTGAACCGATGACTTAAATATCTCCCCATCTGACTAACAGTAGATTGGAAATTGAAAGAGATTCAGTAGAGCTGATAATGAGATGCCGAAGCCAAGCTAGGCTGGCGGATGATTAGACGGTTTTAGACACTCTAGGTTAGGATTATTTGGACAAGCCCTCACCATTGTTCATCAGAACTTGATCTAAAATCGACGATCGTGTAGCCAGACGCAGTGGTGTTGTTTCTCTGGCAGTGTAGTCCAAAGAGCCAAATATCTTGTCGTTTTTCACAGTTTCAGAGAAGCAAACTTCTCCTTCTTACAGGTTTGCGTTTAGTAGAGATAGGAATGTCTTATTGGTATCAGTGAGATGCAGGTACGAAATAAAATCTATATCGTGCATCCTTTCTTGCAACCTGCTGTCTCCCAGTTTCAGCCATATTATGGTTTGTCAGTAACTGAAGTCAGACAGTTTATGGAATAATGGTAAGCCGTGATGTGAGCATGCTCAGTGTGAGAACGCTCTATTGTGATTCAACCATTCACACAGCCGACGAATCAGCAAGAATCAGGTATATGATCAGTTTGATTTGTGCTGTTGTTTTTGCGCGAGATCTAAATGAAACATAAGCGAAATAAAAAAGAGTCGTACTTCGGACACTCTCAGCCTTTGTGACGATAACACTTCCCTCTTCCTCTCCTCCGCAGGGCTCAGAGTTGGCGGGTTGGGCCCTGGGTCGTTACAGCTACGAAGGAATCGACATGAACCACAACTTTGCGGACCTCAACTCGGAGATGTGGCGCGCCATTGAGCTGGAGACAGACCGGTCCAAACTCATCAACCACTACTTCCCCATCCCTGAGCTGTACACGTCCGAGGAGGCCTTCGTAAGATTCACACACACACACAGGCGTCACACAAGTGTCATGTTTGTTCAAAGTCAGCAACACATCTCCAGTATTTCTCGCAAAATGCCCCTTCACCCTGCTTCTGTCATATCTGTGAGTGACAGCAATGATTTGAGAGCTTTTGGCTTCAGCCGTTCAACTTTTGCCTTTTTCATTAATTGTGAAAACTTAGAGACACTCTCCATTTACGGGATCCTCAAAGTGGATACTTAAATCCCCAGTGCTGCACAACCATTTCATGTTTAATGAAAGCTTCGAAAAGAAGGTGCATCGTCTTATTTTTTTTTTTTTTTCTTTTTTACTGCTTGAATGTGGTGAACAACAGCAGCTAAAATGTCTAAAAAGTTCAAAGTTGAAACTGTAAAAATCTGTCTCAAACTCTGACATCAGGTGGCGTCAGAGACCCGAGCCGTAATCAACTGGATGCAGAACATCCCGTTTGTTCTGAGTGCGAACCTCCACGGCGGCGAGCTGGTGGTCACCTATCCGTACGACATGACGCGGGACTGGGCGCCTCGCGAGCACACGCCCACTGCCGATGACAGCTTCTTCCGCTGGTTGGCCACAGCTTACGCCAGCACCAATCAGGTTAGTACCCTTCCTGTCACCTCCTGGTAGGATTTTTAGAATAAGTGTTCCAGTTTGCATGCTTTTTCTTGAAGCTGCCCTCACAGTTCACATACTTGCATGCAGTATCCGAATGGATCTTGCACAGAGGATTGTGGGTGGAAACTATGCTGGTCTGGATACTACAGTATTCAGCCAGATGCAGTGGGACTTCCTGGTATTGTTGGCTCACTGTGAACAGTGTGATGGTATTGAACTGCAGCCATGAGCTTCGGGAAGATGGCTGAAAGAGGGACTTGGTGGTAACACTCCTGTGTCTTGTATAACCAGGTGATGTCCAACCCTGACCGGCGGCCCTGCCACAACAAGGACTTCCTCAAATACAACAACATCATCAACGGAGCCGACTGGCACACCGTACCAGGAAGTAAGAATTTGTGTGTTTTCCAAAGGAAGCTTAGTTCAAAGCAGCATGATTCCAAACTGAATTTCTTGACTTTTTTTAATATTAATGGAGTTGCAGTTCCAGGGAGTATCATTGTTGGCATGATCCAAAAACAAAAGAGACCATAAGAGTTATGGACCTTGAATCTCATCCCAGTGATGTGAACTAGGCAGAGTGAACACTTTTTTTTTTATTAATAACCCTCTAAAGTGGAATTTATAGTTTTGCGGCTATAAAGTAGGTACTGCAAAAATGTAACAACACATCACAGTGATGCAGATTTCAAAGGCTGTGATTGGCCCGTTTGGTTCACTCTGTATTTCCTGCTGCTCTGGGACAAAAAAGACACAAAAGAGTCTAAAGAGGTGTGTTTGTCTGAGTCTTCATCACATTATTGCAAAGACGGCCAGATGGCTGCAAGTACCCGGAAAGAAATGTCCGTAAACATCAGTCTGGACAGAGTGAACTGCACAAAGAGGTGGAAGAATGAATCTCTGTAGCAAGGTCTTCAATAGGTGGCTGTGAGGATTTCACTAAATACTGGATCGCTGTCCTCTGATGAGCATATTTAACACTTCAGAATCAATATATTAGAGACTCAATTCTATCCATCATACAATTTGAATGCAGCTGTTTGCATTAAAATATTTCTTTGGTTTCCTCAAAATGAGCAGTAAATCATATTTTAAGCCAATGAGCAAACATGCATAAAAGGGACAGATTCCAGCTTTAGGCCCCTGCGAGCTATAATCCATTTCTGTGTTTTGTCTTTGTCTTTTTCTTGTAGGTATGAATGATTTCAGCTACCTGCACACCAACTGCTTCGAGGTAACGGTGGAGTTGTCCTGTGATAAGTTTCCTCACGCCAGCGAGCTTCCCATCGAGTGGGAGAACAACAGGGAGTCTCTGCTGGTCTACATGGAGCAGGTCTGGCTGCTTTTTCTTTTTTTCCATCCTCAGCTGCTGTTCATCATCTAAATTCTCCACCACATCTGAAAGCAGAATGTTTAAATATCTCATACTTTGCTTCTTACAGTGCTTTTTTTTTCTACAGCTCTAACAAAAAAAAACAAACAAAAAAAAAACCTTAATGTCTCTCTTTTTTTTTAAATATCTCATACTTTGCTTCTTACAGTGCTTTTTTTTTCTGCAGCTCTAACAAAAAAAAACCTTAATGTCTCTCTTTTTTTTAAAATTTAGGTCCACCGTGGAATTAAGGGTGTGATTCGCGACAAAGACACGGAGGCTGGAATAGCAGATGCCATCATTAAAGTTGAGGATATTGATCATCACATCAGATCAGGTATATCTGTAACACGTCACTGCTGGTTTTTGGCCATAATCCTGGACAGATTTGACATAGAAGGGGTCAGTTTTTTCCAGTCAGTTTGTAGCATCATTGCAGGCTACAGATGATTTTGGGTTCTCTAGGTTAAATGACAAACAGAGGTGTAAATGGTGCCATTTTGTAACTAATTCTACGGCCCATCTCATAGCTGGATCCAGCTGGCGCCACGGTTCATGTGTCATCCATCAGGTTGCGCCAACGTCATGTGCTGTCATCTCTTTTTTTGCACCAAATGACCTTGACCTTGACTTAAAAAATATTAATTTAGGAATCCCCCTAATAGAAACTGTGTGTTTTGTAATATTGTGGAAAAAAAAACCACCCCCAAAAAAAAAAAAAAAAAAAAAAAAAAAAAATCTGACCTGGAAAGGTCAAAGGTCACCACAAATAATTATACGCAAACGGAGGGAATTTTACGTTTTATGGAATTTAGCTGCATTGGCAGAGGTTTGCACTCTCAAAGTCCTGTTTAGTTATGGCTGACGCACAAAAAAATTATTCTTACATCTAAATGTGTTTACGAAAAATAAAACATTAGCTTAAAATATAATTGCAATGACCATTTACTTTGGAAAAAAAAATCACCAGGTAAATCGCAAAAAATATCTGCTAGTCAAAGCTCCAAAATGTGCAGTACAGAAGCACTTTTTGAATTTTTTTTGGGTCATGTCATGTTTTTCTATCTTTTTGTGGCATTTATTCGAGAAGGTCCTCAGTGTTGTAAGTTTGAGCTCGATAAAAGGCAACCGGATGTGTGGATGGACTTCAGCCTTGCGTATTATTCACCATTTTGTGTTTGATTCAGAACCCCAAAGTGTCCTCATGATCCTTGCTCTTTCCTGTTTCAGTTGCCGATGGC
>KV751331.1:1299438-1313856 GCA_001698575.1 Mola mola | reverse complement strand
AAAATTGCCTTGGACCATTTCTTCAAAAGAATATGTAAAATAAGAGAAAAAAAAATTACTTTACAGACTGTAACATGATTTCATCACATTTAATAAACTTTACTTTTAGTGTTTCACTGAATGCATAACACACTTGCATCTCAGAAAATTAGAATATCGGGACAAAGTTAATTTAACTCTAAAAGTTAAACTTTCGTATCTTCTATTTTCATCACATGTAAATCGAGTATTTCAAGCTTTTCTGTTTTAAATTTGATGTTTATGGCCTATAGCCCATGAAACTGAAAAATGAAGTATTCAAATTTTTTGAGATGCAGCGGAGTTCCTCTCCTGAGTAAAACCGTGAAATTCAAACTAACTGGTCTTTGAAACTATCCAGTTTAATTTGATGTTTTTATTTTTGCAAATTCTTGAGTTCATGTAGTCACAAAAACATTACTGACTAGTTCCACAAATGACCAAACAAAAAGTTAAAAACTTCTTCAATCCTCTCTGCCTTTACAGCAGGTTTAATATTACTATTACTCTCACCCAGCAGGTCCAGTCTGGCCTTCGCTTTTTGCTCTCGAACCACAGCCAGTCGATTTCTGTGCCGCGTGAACATCACTAGTTGAGCCTCCAGGAAGGCCGTGTGTGTGCTGACAGCTGACACCAACAAACACACAGCAATATCTTAACTAGACAGTACCAATAAAAAACATTATCAGATAGTTGTGCCTCCTTTGTTTGTTGTTTCTGGTCTGATTGAATAGTCAGCGACAGAGCTGAATTATCGTTACCTTCCAACAGAGCAGGTTTCAGGTTGGTCTCAGTGATGTCCTGCCTGTCGTGCATGTAAATCTGAAGCACACAAAGAAACACATCTCATATAAAACTGACTTTATATCTGAATGCTCTAAATAATTCTAACCAATCGAAGCGCCTCCTCCCAGACTGCACCAGTGATCAGAGCCAAGATGGCCTCTTCACAGTCCTAATGAAAACAGAAAAATGCAGAGTCATCCTCCACACGCAGTGACAAACGTGAGGTTGCTTGTCGCTGGGCGATTCATTTTTTCACAGAATATCATCATTCTAAAATGGCTCCTTGATGCAGAGGGACTCACTTTAGCGTATTGGTCCAACAGCAGAGCAGCTTCTGCGTGCCGCCGCTGCTCAATCAACTTCCCTAAACAACAACAAAACAAAGATTTGACTGTCTGGTGGATACCCCGTCTCACCTGTCCAGCTACCTGTTGCCATAGTTACCTGCCAGGTCTCTGGCCAGCAGCGCTAACTGGTCGGGTGGCAGAGGGATTTGCTGCGCCACACAGATGGCATTTCTCCAACTGGAGCTGCCGGCGAAAGCCTGCAGGGCGCTGGCTGGCTCTCCGCATCGCCATAGCAACAGGCCGGCCTGCTCCGCCTGTTGCTGCTCCACCAGGTGCTCAGCATAAGCGCAGCTCAAGGCCTAGATGTCAAAAGTAAAAGCTTCAGGGGTTAAAGTAGGGGTTCAAGTGGAGAGTTCTTATAAATAAACCAAGGATACGTTTAAATACAGAGACACAAAACACACAGAAATGATGAATCCAAAGATGATAAACGGAGGGAATTTATACATTTAGCACTAAACTCAGCAGCACAAAGTCCTGGATGAAGATAACCTGCCATGAGTGAGTGTGTGTGTGTGTGTGTGTGTGTGTGTGTGTGTGTGTGTGTGTGTGTGTGTGTGTGTGTGAGTGTACCTTGTAGTGGGCCCTGTCTGCTGTGTACAGTCGCAGGGCTTCAGTGTAGAGTTTCTGCTCCTTCACAAGCTGCAAAGCTTCAGGGAAACGCTCGTTCCCTGAGCACACAGCACAGCAGAGCACAATTAGCTCATCCACACTTCTCACAACACTAGTATGTTATTCACAGTCTACTGTTCCACTTGACTGTCTTATGTATTCAGGTTAAAAACATCCTAATAACTAAGATCCATATGTAAATAATCTGGATATACAATTATTAATCGTTCCAGTTCTGACTGATTAATGATGAATGACAGATGGTTTTGGACTGACCACACTTGCTGAGGTGCGTCAGGGCCTTCCTGTAGCGTTTCAGATGCTTGTCGATGGTGTAGCGCTGGTAGTTTGGCTCCAGGCTCTTTAGCATGTTTAAGAAGGGAAGGTACTCTTTGGGGTCCTGCAGGGATTGTGGACAGAAATGAACTGATACCCAATTCATCTAACCATCACAGTTTTGTTGAAAAAAATGAAATCACAATTCAGTAATTCCAATTTTTGGAAATTTCTAATCAATACATTACAGAAACGCTCTGGTTAGCGCTGATCATCTCATTAGATTGAAAAGCACACTGTTTTGTCATTTAACTTATTAGTTAGTGAATCTGGATCGTATTTGTCAAGATGTTGTGCATACATCTCCGTGTCAATGAGGACAAAACAACTCAACATAACTGACTGTTTCTGCGTGACTGTGCCATTTTGGATTTCCCTTTATTGTTTGTGTGATAGAGCAAACAATCACTTTGATGAGTCGAATAAAACACAGAAATGAAGGCCCTTTCCCCTTCCCCTTCCTCTGCCATGTTGTACCTTCTGGGATTTCTCCGCCACCATGAGCACCAGATCAAAGTCGTACGTTCCCAGAGAGTGTTCGTACAGGTCATTCACGTTGACGAGGAAGAGGAGGTACTTCAGTGCCTCTTCAGCACCCACGGCACCGGGAGCGTCAGGAGGGCTCACTGGACAAATACACAGAAAATTCACATAATGAGGACAAAAAAAACAACATATTCCACTGTGTATCCACAGCTGATTTTAGGGGTCATCATCGAGCATCGTGTGCTCACCTCGCAGCTCGTGGACTTTCTGCAGAGCAATCTCCAACTCTGGCACGGTCTTCTTCACATGAGCCGTCAGTATGGACAGAAAGAACCTGGACAGAGAACAATTTATTGCTTATAACCAATGATTAACCAATGAACCACAACATCATTCAGGGTCTCAAATCTTCAGAGTTTTCTTTGAAGTCTTTTTGAGGAGACTTTGGAATCAAAAGGTAACATTTTTTTCTGCTCCATCAATGCTTAATACAGAAATTACAGCAGCCTGAAATCTCACTCAAAATTAAATCCCCAATACAATAGATGAAAACATACAACCCTGAGTTTATTTCTAACCTTTATACAGTCTTGTTTGGAGGGGAAACTACTGACCTATTTTATAAAGAAACAGTACGTCTTTTGCAAATTTGGTGTTTTCACCATTTTATTCTGACGTCAGCTGCTGTAACTACATGCTGATGTTTGCATGCTGATGTTTGCACGCCTCCTAGTTATGTTATTAATTTTTAATGACACTTTGGGAGTGCTCCAAAAGGCAACATGACACACAGAACACTTTTCAGTATTTACACATCACCATCAGGTCTGATCAGCTTTTTGCTTTTTGCTGTCAAATTAGCTTACTACCATCGAGCAGGTCAAAAATATATATAGTATATATTCTATATTCATTATGTCAAAGTGAAATGTTGCATCCTGTTTTTTCTTTTAATTTTGATTATTCTGATGCACACTCAGCACTTTTCAGTGTTATTATCGTCAATATAACTTACATTCAACATTCTAAGCAGATGTTCATAAATGAATTTAAGGACCACTGACTTGTTTGGACCCATTGACTCCATGGTGCTCCGTAAGGAATCACAAACTACATCCACCTTCTTCTGTCCCGAAACATGCGGGGTCTGGACCGGGATGCCCTCAGGGCGAGGGTACATGCTGCCGGTCGTGTCCTCCTCCCTGGTTATTTGCAGGATGTAGGAGTGAATGTAAAATGAGAGGTGTTTTGTTTCTTCTGAAGGTCTGCTACAGCAGATCTAAAGAGTCTTACTTGAGCTCGGTGAGGAAGAGGTTGATGTGGTTTGTGGAGTTGAGTTGTGTGATGAAGGTCTTGATGTTCTCCAAGAAAACCTGTAGGAAGAAATGGACACTGAAACATGACCAGTCAAGAACACACATGGTGTCAGAGTTTAGTTTCATTATTTAAGAAACAGGCCAAATACTCACAGAAAAAATTTACCGTTTCAAATTATGTGAAACTACTAACTTTTCATGCCGACACACTGAGACAGTTTAATAAACCTGACAGAATGTAGTCTTAAAAACTTTGGACTAAAGGGGCCAAATGACAGTACGAATGTATTAAACTTACAATTACTTACATGGACTAATTCAAAGGTGTGAAATCACAATCAAATTACGTACAGCTGAACTTTTACACACCTTGGGGTTGTGGTCATAAATGAAGTTCAGGTTGATCCTCAGCTTCCTCATACACTCAAAGGCATCTCTGAACCTCAGACTGAAAACAACAAAACCAGGCAACACACAGGAGATGATGTTTAAGTTACGGAGGGATTGATTTTAGTCCTGCATCCTGTGACGGAAGAACATCAAACTCACTTGTCCAACCACTTCCTGAGCTGAGCCAACACCAGTGCTCGATGATGAATCGTTTCCAGGTTCCCACGAGGCATCTGGACAAACACACCAAAACATGTCAGAGTTCATGCCTCTGAATAAATATAATGTTTGGAAATGTTTTATCTACATCCCAGATAAACCACACAAATACAGTAACAGACAATCAAATTCACAGAGCTCATGTGTTTTTTACAGGCAGCACCATGACTGACCTGCAGGATCACCCTGGTGTCTTGTGGGACAACAGTGACGATCCTGGATCCTCTCTCCACCCGCCGCAGCGTCTCATCGTTCTGACCTCCATCTGAGGCCAAAGCCACCTGCAGCCCTGCAGGGTTGAATGTCATTTAACGCAGCTGTACCACAACACGTACCAACTCAAATTTAACTACTCTGTCTCCGTCCTACCTTTGACACTGAGCATGTTCAGTTGGAGGCAGCGGAAGGTGTGGGAGTGTGTGGTGATGAGGAGAAAGTCGTTGCAAACGGCGAAGGAGGAAATGTTAGAGGCCAGCTGAAAAAGAGGCCCAAGCACAACTTATTTCCCATTAGCCTTGTCTCTCAATGTACAGGCTGAGGAGCTGTTAAATAAATGTGACAGGATACCTCTGTGTCTCCAGCGTACAGGTGGGATCTGTCCGTCAGGCCGAGCAGATGTTCCTGAAGACAGAAGGGGGGAAAATACGAATTTATACCTGCACACAGTGACATGTTTTTAAGCATTACCTCTGCCAAGGAGCTAGTGTTTCCGGTCCAGTTTGTTTGTCTGTTTTTTATGTTTTCTCTGAGTTCCTATTGGCAGTGACTTCAACTGATGACATTTTGGGCTTTACAGGTCAAAGGTCAAGGTCAGAAAAAGTTCCCAGAATTCCCCAAATTCTTAGTAAAAAATTAAAACACTGCTATCTTGGCTAAAACCCAACCAATCAGCCTCTGACGAACACCACATACATACATAGTGTCAAGACTTTAACTCAAAATAAGTTTGACTTTGAAAGGTCAAAGGACAAGGTCACAACAAGCAATGTTGTAAAAGATAAATAACTATCTTTCAAGATTCCCTGGGCAGGATTCTTCCAAATTTCAACTGACGTATCTTTTTCTAGGTTGTGAATAAAAATACTCAGAAAATAAAACAAAACATAAAAATGAAATTAGAAAAGGTTACAGTACTTGTAATTAGTAGGAATATTTTTCCCCTGTGATGACATTTAGGCAGGTGTACGTGGAAAAAAAAAGAGGGTATTGCTGGACCTTTGTGGATTTATGCACTCTCTAAATACATATCTATATTAATTATAAACTATTTCATTAACTTTATTCCATTCTGTACTCGTTTGCAGCTAATCTTGGTGTTAACTCCCATGTGCTACACTCAAGGTCACAGGCCTGAGCCCCGACAGGCGCTAATGTCCTTGGAGTGCACGGAGTTCACATAGCAAGTCATCATATAAACTGATCTAGACATTTAACAACTGTCCAAAAGTAAGAGGACATTTGTGTAACATATTTTAGAACGTAAGCTGGACCTTATACACTCTTTTGTGTAGAAACAGATATTTCACTTTAACATTTCCTCTTTGATTCCAGATACAATTAACACTTCAGCTCTAGACATCCGAGACTGGATTGAGAATGAGTGTGTTTACCTCTCCACTAATGCTGCAAAGGGCTGTCTGAACACAGGTGACAGGGAAGTTAATGCTACATCTGCTGGAGTCCTGCCAATCCTCCACTGATGGCTCAGGACAGTCTACACAGAGATATAGAAAATGATTTTTTTTTTTTTCCCCCCCGTAAATAAACCTATTTTCACACTTACATAGTAACATTCCCTTTGGTTATAAAAGGAAGCACCAACACTCAGAAAAGCAAGAAAAACAAAGAAAAACAAAGAAAAGGCATGTATTTTTGATGAAAACCTGAGACAGTTTATTGAAGGACTGTGGCTGACCCTCTTATAGAGAAGGACCAGGCAGCACATTAGCATTCTGTTGCTATGGTAATTCTGCAGCATCTAATGATCAAATAATCCATCTTGAATTAATACATTTCCAGCCACAAAAACACAGCAGAAAAAGCATATGCTAACTGACCCCAGTGCAGCTTCCTGATCTGTCCATCTTCTAGCTGCAATGCCACTGTGCCGGTCTGGGAGCAGTGAACCAGACTGACAACAACACCATCCACCTCCACCTCAGACCTGAAACATAAAGTCCTGAATTACAAAATTGCAGTGAAATTATAACATCGCATGTGTTTTCAGCTCTGCGCTGCTCACCTGACAGTCAGCGTGTCGTCGGCATCTTGAGCTGGGTGGAGCATCAGCAGGGTGGAGCAGGTTGGCAGCTTACTGGATCTCACAACCACGAAGAGCTCATCGTCCAGCCACAGCAGCTGTCGCAGGGCCAGAGGCTCCTCCTGGAAAGACGTCACACTGCAGGAAGGTAACGAGAAAATCATGAGAGGACATGAGATCAACAATGTGGGAACGCTGAATTAACAATGTGCATTAGCATGTTTAGCCTGCAAGTTGAATGGCAACACCTACATTAACTGTGCGTTACCTGAAGGTCTTCTGGAGGACCAGAGAACGTGACACCGTCCGGAACCCGTTTACGGATTTGTCAGCCGGTTCATTTGAATCTGGACCGACTGAAAATAGAACATATTGATCAGAATATTTAGAACCTGAAGGAATTGAACAGTCTTTAAGGAAAACACAGTGTCACCCACCTTGACTGAAGACTGAGATCCGTCCATCAGACGTCAATGCCGCCAGCTGATTGGTCCGCTGAGGCTGGCTGAGGAAGGTCACCTGGTTGACTGGTGATGACAGCTGCAGCTCAAATAAACACATTGGAGGAGGAACCACACACTGCCTGAAGGATGTCACCAAGATTTTATCTGAGGGGGTTTAAATAAATATCATCACCATCATGTTTGGGATCAGTTCTCAAGCTGTCTTGTCTCACTGTCTCTCACCTCCATCAATCACAGCCACGTTGGCGTTGTCGGCAACGTCCAGCCCAGGACTCCTCTCAGTCGTCCAACCCCAGTCGTAGCTGATGCTGGTCCAGGAGCGGGCCAACACATAGAACCTTAAAGGGTGCTCAGGGTCCCAGCAGACACAGACCGGAGCCTTCTGAGAGTCTCTGCCAAAGTCCAGACTCTGCTTCAGATACCAGTGGTAGTTACCCACAATCCACAGCTGGACTGCAGAGGGAGCAGAAAGAAATTTAGAGTGGATTATTCATGAACTTCAAGTCCTCATGAATTCATCTATTACATCATATGTAATAGATTTCATCTATTTCATCTATTTTTGTGTGACTGCACTTAATAATCCCTCTTTCTTTCACTGTCATTTTTGGATCAAATATTCCAAAGAGGACCAGTTGAAGACAATAAATTTCCAAAAGAAAAGCACAACAAAACAGAAATTTACTATTAACAAAAGCTTGCAAAATGTAAAAACATTAGTACGGAGCCAGACAGACTCAGCCTGAATCTCTGAAACCTGTTAACATGCAAAGTCTTCTTTTATTGATCAGGTTCAACTTTTCAAATTAAAATCAAATGAATGAAAAATCCAAATACTAACATGAATAAAATTCCAAAGTCAGATTTATGCAGGCCATATAACATCAAAAACTCATGCAATCCAATCGTTTTTGACCTGTGAAGTGTCAGTGAATAGATTTAGACTCTTTGAGAGATTTTTGTGGCTGATGCAATATAACACGTTGAAGATCACACTTATGGACGGACTACAAACTTTGGCTGAGCTTACTGTAAGTGTTCACTTGTTTGTCTTCTCCGGCAGACATGTCCTCCAACCAAACAGCTAAAACAGTGGAGTCGCTGTTCCACAGCAGTTCCTTCACCTGTAACACACACAAGTTAATCAAAGTCTTTTTTAGTTCTGAAAAACAAATTCATTACTTGATGTTTCTCAAATCACACGTGCCACGTATATCTGACCCCGTTTACCTTGGCCTGATCTCTGCTGAATGGGAGGGTGAAGTCTCCGTGCAGCAGTCCGTTCTTCTCCATGAAAACCACGCTGTGTTTGTTGGGATGCCGCTGAGTGCTCGATATCAGGCTGCCAGAGGGTCTGAAACAACAGCATCAACTCACATGTCCGACGATCAAAAGGCATAATTTCACACTAGCACACCTGTTAACTTAATGAAATAAAATCTCTTACTTCCAGCAGAGCGCCTGCTCCAGGCCATTGATGGGCTCACTGGTGGCTTGGAGGACGCCCTCTCTGTTCCAGACCCGAACCTTCCTGGCTCCGGTCTGAAGGCAGATGGCACTGACGGCAAACAACTGACCATCCCCTCGCCACGTCACCCGCGGCCTACGGTCGTCCCAGGCTGCAGCCGGCTGCACCTCCTATGAATGCATGTTTACGTCTTTGAGTGTGCTTTCAATCATTCTTGATACATTTTCAGTCGTACTGAAAATATCTTTATGGAGCTGAACATGGACCTGGAGCTTCCTCTGTGCTGCCTGTTTCCCCTCAGAGCCGTGGAACTGAGTCTCCTTCTTTCCCCAACCCACCGTGATAAACCTCCCTGCAAAACACATAACATACAGCTGGATATTATCATTCAGACATATTACATGAATTTCTACATTTCTTAAATCATCTCATGCCACCGTACCTTCACCAAAGTCATCCTGGTGGATTCCAATCTCAGTGATCGGCTCAAGTTCTTTGGTCATCATGATGATTGTTTCCTGACCTGTGAAGAAAATTTATTAGATTCATTCACTTACAAAACTGAACATTATCACCATGAAAATGTCGACTGAAATATACAATAAAAAAAAAAAAAAGGCTTCCAAATAACAACTTTATAGAAATTAAGATGACTAATTTCACTTTGCACTAAAAGATGGCTCATTTTTATTACAAGAATGGATAACAGTACCTTAATAATTTCAGTATTTTATCCAGCGTGCAGTGACATTGATATATTCTGACAATACGATTATAAGACGTACAGCTGAGAGCTCTGCGACTGAAAATTAAAAGCATTAAATTTAAAGCTGTTGATTAAAAATCATTTAAAAACAGGTTTTGGTATATGTATACCATACTGACCAGTAGTCAGAACAACAAGCTCTTCATCAGGACTCCAACTCATCGAGGTCAGACCACTGTCCACACTGCCGACACACTCTAACTGTGGAACAGGAGCACACACACGTTATAAATACCCCCACTGAAAAAAGTAGACTCTTTTGTCCCTTATCTTAACCTTCACTAAGAGTTAAGTCTACCCTTCCAACGTTTCATACTTCTCTGTGCTTCTAACCTGGCAGGTGTTGTAACTGAAGAGGACAACATCGCCACCGGCTGTGGCCAAACATGCCGACTCGAGTTCAGCCAGGTCCTGCAGTCCAACCACCACCCCTCTGCCGTCCTCCGGGAGGAAACCCTCAGCCGTCAGCGACGCCTCACCGACAACCTGCAGAACATTTAGGAGACAATTCCATGAGGAGTGAAACAACTTATTGCCCATCTCTTTACTTAAAATTCAAATTTAAACATCTCTAAACACACCCCACAGCCTGAGTCTCTTCCAGGTACCACAAAGAACAGCATGACATCACCAACTCACCTGGCCGGTTCGTGGGTTATACTCTGTGATGGAGTACTGAGAAGCGACCAGCAGCGAGCCCGTGTCAGCCCGCAAAGCCAAGCACTGTGGGGAGCCTGGACCCTGCAGCTCTGAGCTCTGCAGGCTCTTCAGCAGCTTAAGGTTCCGCATTTTAGCTCAGGACAGCCTGAAAACACAGAGAGCCTGAAGCATGCTGCAAATATCTGAGATAGCAAAAGTAAATACTTTTGTCTGCTTGACCAATTAGTTATAGCAGGTTGGTTTTCAGGATTTCAGGACAAAAAGTCCTGAAAGTATAGGAACATTCAGGGTTTTTCTTTTTTTTAAAGTGTTGATTTCCACACAGCCCAATGGAAATTTGGAGTATCAGATTTGGAGGATATGAGGGATTAGAGTTAACCAGTTCAGTAATTTATATCGCACACAAAGCACAAAGTCAAAAACTAAAAACGTTTTATATTTTTTTATTTTGTTATTTTCATATAACCCTGGAGTTTAAGAAATAATACATAGTCTTGTCGAACACTCTCATATTAAACCAAAATTGGACTGATGACAAGGCTCTTGTAAAAATCAGATCAGACATGGTCACTGTCATATTTTGAATCAAAGCTACATCGTCAGTTTAGCATTTTCTGGAAAATGTAACTTTGCCTCTTAGCTGGTATCTTGAGACTTGCTTTAATGCTCATTACAAAGCACCACTAACGTTACTATTAATCAACTGAAACTCAGACAATTAACATAAACCGACAACAACACAATAAAAAACACTTTTATATTAAATAGCCTGTTTACAGTTTCAGGCATTAAACTGACCGGCGTAGAAGAGGAGAGAGAGAGCGATACACAGGGTGTCCGAAAATGGAACCGTATGTGCTAGCTTACCTTTAAACTAGGACCGATAATTACCTGCGACAAATAAATTAACCAAACGCAAAGTGACAGCCTTGAATCTTTAAAAAACGTAAGAAAACTGTAAAAACTCAGTGAAAGGCAATACCTTAAAGTAACATGACCCTTAAATGTCCAGCTTTAACACCACAACAATATGCATGTGGCGCTGTCAGACTCGCAACCTTTCACCTCTTGACGCATAACATGATATAAGAACGGTATCTCCTCCTAGCGTCATGGAGTAAAAACACATGCATCGATTAAACGTCTGTACTATACTGTTGCCTGAACGTTGTGGATTTTGATTTATTTTATTTATTTTGAATGGTTGTCTGAAATGTATTATACAAACTAAAGTTAGGAATGGAAGATCTACATTTTCCTAAGTATCACTTTAAAATGTCACTTTAGTGCTATATAAACGTGCAGCATACTGATTTTAGTCATTAATACTTAAAAATAAAATTAAAATAAAATAAAACTTATATTAGATCTCACATTCTGCTTGATTATATCATACATATAGTATATAATACAATATCTAAAGATAAATAAAAAATATATTTTACTTGACCCACATCAGAAGACTGTTCCATTGGTTTTGCACACTACATAAATGCTGGTTTACTATTATTGATTAATATGCTGTATAGCATTTAATTTATTATGAATATGTCTTTCTTGTTTCGCATTGCATCTCAAAAAAAAAATGAATGTTGTAGAATTTTTTTCCTTAATTTCATATATTTCATAGCCATTACACCTGACGATTAGTGAAATATTTCAAGCCTCATTCGGGTTTTAATTTTTATAATATTGACTAAAACAATTGTTTTAGTGTAATAGCTTGAGTTATTTTTCAGCTGTAGGTCATAATTATCAAAATTGAAATAGTAAAATGCTTGAAACATTTTAGTGCCCAGTCTAGAATGTATTAAATGTTCACTTGTACAGATAACTAATGCAAAATCATAATTCCAACTATTTAGGATGCATTTTGTGTTTTTATGTTTTCTCAGTTAAGTTTCCTTACACTATTGGGAAAAAATTAAAAGGTATGCCGCTGTCCTGTCTTTCCATCGTCTTTACTCACATTATTTAAAAGTTTCCTTCTTCTAAATTTGTATTTTCAGTTCATCGCGTAATTACAGCCTTTACTCTGAAAAAACACACGGATGTTGAAGGGTTTTTATTTTGTACAATGACCGGATGTGGTATTAGCTTGTGACGGTCGCTGTCTTTCCACGTCGCTGACTGACAACAGGTGAACGGGAGTTGAGCGGCAGAGCCCCTCAGCGCATCGCAGCGAGGGCGTACGTGGGAGGACGGGACGGCAACAGAAAGGTAAACGTTTAATCGCGTTTCTTTTCCGAATTCCCTCCGGTCTGCTCCCAGACAGACCGCGTCCCATCATCGTAGACGACGTTCGATGAACGGGAGCAGAGATACTCCAAGAAAGCACCCTGACGTCCCGATGGTTCCCGCCCACGTCTCAAAACGGAAGCGAGTCATAGCAGGTGACCGCTCATTTGGTCCAACCTGATCCCCCCCCCAAAACCGAACCTGCTGTGTAATGTTTGCGGTGTTTCATGGTGGGAGCGCCCAAACAATGTAAATTTATTTACACCAGGCGGGCTTGACGGCAGGAATGACCTTTGTCTAACATGTCCACCTGTTGCACCTGAAGCTGTGATTGTCACGGCTCGTAATATGCGGACACACTTCTTTTTTTAATTTTTGCAATCACTCAGTCATACCGGTTCGACATAAACAATGCAAAGGCAATACAAGCAATGGTAAAATAAAAGGAATAAATAAATAAAAGCAAAATAATGGTAAATAAATGGGTGAGATACTTCTTAAATACTGGTGCAGAAGACATTCCTCAGATAATTAAGAGTAGAGCTGCAACTAACGATTATTTTAATGGTCAATGAATCTGCTGATTATTTTCAGGAAGAAAACATTTACCCTCTAAATTGTCATAAAGATATTGAAAAATGCTCTTCAGATTTTGTCAGAGCCCACAGTAATGTGTTAACATTTTTCCTTTACTCCAGTCAATGATTAAAAAACCAGAGACTCTTCATTTACTGTCAGAAAAAAGGAAAAGCAGTAAATCCTGACATTTAAGAAGCAGTTTAAGAATTTTGCTCTAGAATTTTGCTTCAGTCTAAGACTGAAGCAATGATGCGATTATCAAAATAGTTAGCGATTAGAATTCTTTCGATCAACTAATTGATTAATCATTGCAACTCTGGGTAACTATTTCTTACTTATATGCACTTCTGATTCATTACCTGTGTCAGAGTCTCAAATTAAAGGTCTGTTTTCATTAGAGAGAACTTAAAATATGTTAGAACATTTTGCCTCATGGATAGGAAATTTTCCCAATGAAAGAAAAATTTTAACAGTAGTGAAAAAGTTCTTATCTTTACATTAAAAATAAGTAATAATTGTAAAGTAATTGTGTTGTGTGAGTATGAAAATTCGGAAAATAGATGTTATACTTTCTTGTTCAGTATTGCAAAAAGTGCACACATTATCAGCAAACATAAGTTTTGATATACACGATTTTGTCGGGTGTGTTTTATGTAATATTTTATGTGGAATGCGCTGAAATCTACAAGGAACAAGCAGCGCCTTCTGCCAATTAATATCAACATAATGAGAAACCGGAAACCAGAAAAATCTTCTCTGCTGACGGGTTAAACGTGTGTGAAGAACCCTTGTGTCACAATCCAGAGCTTCTTTGCAGCAACATCCATAGTTGAAGAACCCATCACCCATGTGGCCCATCACAAGCTGTCTGATTTTAGTGATTTTCACTGTAAAAACAAACAGTTGTTTTAACTGTTTGGGAAGGCTTTGGGCATTTAAATTTTTACTTAACTTGAAAAGACAAGTTTAGTTAACTTTGAATCATTTAAAAGTTACCTCAACTTGTCTTTTTAAGATACATTTGTGATCTTTAAATTGTAAGGCAGCCCTGACCCTGTTTTAAGTTAAAACAACTTATTTTTTTTGTTTTTTCACTGTTAACCTTGGATGCAAATTCCAACTTGACTGTTGTGTGGAGACATCTAACTTTGAGACAGTTATTCTGGTTTCCTCACAGTTTGTGGAGAGTCTAGAGCAGGCGATCCTGTCTGGCCCTTGAATTGATTTTGAAAAGTGTGAATATTGGCAAAAACAAAACAAAAAACCCAAACAAACAAACCAAAACAAAAATCTATTTTACAATTAATTGCACCTCTCCTGTCTGTCCACTGGGGATGCTGTCCTGGTGAGAGTGTTGGAAACACCTTTCCCTGCACAACAACTAAACTTAAAGGCAGCTAATTAAATGTTGCACGCAGGAGCCACTGGTGGAAAATGTCCCCGTCTAGACTTTTGGACTCTAAAAGGAGAAAA
>KV751331.1:1267379-1294333 GCA_001698575.1 Mola mola | reverse complement strand
GTGTGTGTGTGTGTGTGTGTGTGTTTTCAATGCAGCACTGTCTCTGCAGCAGATTTCTCCTTCACTTGGGACAGTTCGCTACAGGAGAGAGGAGATTGAGCCTCACTACAGCTGAATCAGGGATTCTTCGTAAGGTAATGACAACATGATGTCATGTAAATGTTTTTTAACAACACACTTTCATTGTTACACACAGTAGTGTTGTCAGAGAGGTGAACGTTTGCTGTGCTTTTGGTTCAGCTTGTGAGAGGCAGATGTGTCTTTCTAGAGCTCCGACACACTTATTTTGAGATGTAAAGAAAGTTTTTACGTCAGCTTGTGATTTCTGTTCGTGAGCAATAATTGGGACAGAGTTATACCAGAGTGTTGATGCAGAAATTATACCCTGAATGCATTATTTTGTAGTTTGCAGCATCTTTCTCTAACATGTTAAAGATGTCAGACTTCTGAAACATTAAATTCTGTCCGACAAAACACAATAGTTTAGAACAAGATGTAGGAATTCAGTGCCAGTTTTTGATTATTCCTGCAGTGTTGGGGATTTATACCTACCTTGTTGTAAAGGTCACTTATCCTCAACACTGAGTCACCATATGCCGCTAAACCCCTAAACCTTTTCATGGCGGGACAAAATAAATCTGTGTGCAGGATTAGATCAAAATGAATGAATGACAACAGTCACCCATTTCAAGTGAGGTGAGGCACAGCACAGGTGATGGACGTATACAAGCATAGCTGTGAACATAGTAATGAAAAATAAAATTAAAGGATAAATTAGATTTAAAACATTTCTCATTCATTGACATGTATTCATGGCATAGAGTATGAAAAACTGTTACTTTATTTAAGTTGCAATGAAATAAATAAAATTTGAATTCCTTTGTGCGTGCTTTTTGATCACATGATTTTTAAGTGACTTTCCCGATGTTTAGAGTTAAACAGAATCACTGTAGTGTTTAACCAATTAATCAATGGGCTATTGAACTATTACACACCTGCATGTTTTGTTTTGGGTTTTTTTTTAAATCTCTTAAGTATTTAATAATGCAGTTTAATGTTTTTCTTTTTGCTGGGTTACGGTTTGCTGAGGCTGACATATCAGTAGTATCAGTGGTGGGAGATAGTTGTTCAGTTTCATGACTGAAGTGTCTCAACAGCGCACGCAGACACGAGTAAGCAATATTCTCAGTAATACAACAGGTGATGTAATTAAGAAGGTGTAAATGATCACAAAGACAATGTAATTGAATGGATATAGAACAAATGGCTAGTAAAGTGCGCCCTTTAAAGCCACGGAGGGCTGTTTAGCTGAACCATGTAATTGCTAATCACCACAGCGGTGGCCCAGCTTGCCCCCCCCCCAGTGAGTCAACACATGGTGTTTCAGGGTTTCAGGTCAGTGGGCCCATCTCCCTTTTCTGCATGTTTGTGTGGAGCTCTGCATCTGGTTGCTGGTTAGAAAATCCATGTTTTTGTTACACCATCTGCCCTGAAAGTCAAGGAATTGTGTTCTGTGGAGGTTCAATCTGTTACCAGATACTTTAGAACACTTGTACTTTACTTTTGTCATAAGTTAGTGACATGGCGGTGTCAATACAAGAGATATACAGGGGGGCAGATTCCAAAGAGGTAAACATCTGTAGCAAACTTCTTCTCACCTTTAACAATATTTTTTATTTTACAATCTCTTTAGGCCTTTAGCTAGTAACAGATGTCCTCTTTTTTTGATGCTGATTTTTGGCAACATGAAACACAACAACTAGGCTTCATCGCCACTAGTTCTATGGTGTCAACTGGATGTGTCTGGGGCTCATTTATACTTGTAATGTGGCCCATCTGATCCACATTGGAATGAGGAATACAATTGCACTTCAAATTGATAATTTAGACACTCTGCCAGACACTTTTGTCTGAGAACCACATAATCAATACTTGGTTAACTATTAACCATAAAACAAACACACAAACAAAAAAATAACCCACAGTGGGGCTATGATTGAAGTGACACTCCATAATGACCTGGTGCATATATACAGTATCTGACATGGTGCAGACTGGTGAGGCCTTGGTTGCCAGGACAGCTCCTTTTAAATGCCACTGTTCATCGATGAAGTGACATGTAATGTGAAGTAACTCTGATCTTAACACGGTCCAGTAGTCACTCTCTCACCGTAGCCTTTAGCTCGTCTGACTTTTCATTGTACTTCTTTTCAACGTGACTTATAACTGTAACAGTTGAGTAGTTCCCAAAGTCCCTCACCGTCCACCATGTTTATTGGCACCATATCCTTTTCTACAATAAAGTAAATCCTGCATGCACATCACTATGGATGCAATAGTTATTTTAGGAGGAATATGTTCCACTTTAGTTTCCTTTAACTCTAACTTCTTGTTCTGTTACAATAGCAGGCAATTTTGAGTACAGGTACGCCCTCTGCTGGTATTAAAGTTGATTACACTGTATTTGTTTTATTACAGTATAAATATAATAAGTAATTGGTTAATAATTATTTAATGGTTTATGTCTTATGGCTAACATCCATACTAACTATGAAAAAACCATAAGAACATCTGTCTGAACAGTGTTTCTCTTTGGCAGTGATCTCCAACATGGAGGTGCCGAGGAGGACTCAGCCCACCGCCTTCACGCTGGCTCTCCCTAAACCGGCCTCATCTGCTCTGTCTCCGCTTGGAGCGGTAGAGCAGGTTGGTGAGAAAGATCCAATGAAAGAGAAGCTCGAGGAGAAGAGGGATGGAACTGCAGAGAGAGAGTCAACGTTTTTGTCTGTGACTGTGGAGCCCCCAGATGAGACCTCAGAACTCGACAATACAAATATTTCAAATTCAAACATTTCCTTAGAGGATAGTTTCTGTGTGGAGAGCTCAATGTCAGAGGAGAGGTTGATGCAGGAGGCAGAGGAGGCCAAACAGAAGGCCGAAGAGGAGGAAGCAGCAGCGAAAGAGAGGGCAGCACATAGACAGCTGCTGGCCATAGAGGAGATGGTCCAGTCTGAGCGGAATTACCTTCGACTGCTGCAAGTTGGCACAGTGACCATCAGGAGCAACCTGCAAAAGCTACAGGTAGGACTGTAGTATTTATTAGTATCACGATGACTTCAAGTAACAATTATTTTAGTGTGATTGAATCTGTGGATTTCTTTTATCTGTTGAGTCTGAAGTGGAGTAAAGTGATAAAGATATTGTACATACAACCAAAAAACTGCCTGCTGTCTCATGAAGTCATCAGTGAGGAAAGTAATACAGTTTAGCAGCTGGAAACCTTAAACATACTGTCATTATTATTTTTAGTTTCTTTATTATAAGCAGATTTAGTTCTACGTTTTGAATTATCCTTTGAATAAAAAGTAACTCACTACATGTTGAAATGGCACTGAAGCATCATTGCAGAGGAATTGTTCCTCGTAGGCTGCCTGGTGGTTTATTCTCACTAGCTTTTCATTACATCTGAGGCATTGCTTATTACTACCAAATCATCTTTTATTATCAGCGTGGTAATGAAATGACGCCTCGTAAAACCTAATGGAATATGGCTTTATGGGCTAGAAAGACTGAGCTGTGGATTTGCGTGAACATGATGTGTGTATATGGAGAGAGAGAGAGTGTGAAAGGAAAACAGAGAGAAGGAGTTAGGGGAGCAAAATTATGGGCTGATGTCCTGTTGAGAGAGAAACTAACAGGCAGACAGGGGAGTAGTTGATGACAGAGACATTAAGAAGATTTGTCTGTGTTATGTGCCATTTTTCCAGCTTAAACTGGGAGGCAAAAGGCAAATGTGTGGAATATAAATGTAAAAAATGGAGGGAGGACAGCAGTGGAAAGACAGGAAGGCAGCACAGTGAATGATGGATGAATATGTGACTGAATGGTGCCATTGTGAGACGGGAAAGTTGCTGGTTTGTTGTCAGTGGCAATGTGCTGATTGTTCAGTCTTCCAGCACTGCCCGCTATCTCTCAGAACAGAATGAAGCTAGACAAAAAGAATCTGTATCAGCCTGGCATTACCATTTTCACCTACTTGTTTTCCTTAAAGACAGCAGACACACATAAAAATGTTGCACGCGATTTCAACATTCCTATTAGGGGTGGGACAGTTTTGTGGATCCTGGATGGAACATTAATAAACTCCAGAACAGCTCAGAAAAAGCAAAATGAATGACAGAGTCCAGTTTATCTCTAAAGACCTCCCCTGTATAGCTTCGTGGAAACTCATGTTTGCGAAACATGATGACTCATGATATACTGTATTTTCTCTAGAAGTGTATGGTTTATGGTTTCTTCAAGAATGGAAAGAAAATAGCAATAATCAATTTGAGACCCAAGTATTGTGATAGATGTCATGTATTTTGTTCTTAAATGATACAGAAATATTAGTTTTAATCATGACGCTAATACTCTTTTAGCTGTTACCTGATAGCTTTATTGGTTTCAATTTAATTTGTTTTCTGTTATAATTATGTTACAGACATAGAAATCATGAAATACTCTTTGTCACTGTGCTTATTTAGTTCTAATGTTATTTGAGCCATCAATGCCTTTATTGGAGTCGAGTTGAAATGGAATTATCTATGTGTATTTCTCAGCTACATATTAAGATATCAAGATAATCTGAGTTTAATCTGAAAAAATTCCCACATACAGGAAATTAATTGTGTCCGTATGTCCACCACAGCCACCTCCACCCAACTTGGACAGCTTGTTTCTCTACATCGAGGACGTGATTGACGTGTCAAGTCGACTCCTCAGCCTGCTGGACCAGAAGCAAGTTCAGCCTGGAAACAGTCTCTTCCTGCAGACACTGTGTGAGCGATTAGACTCTCAGTTTCATTATTCTGCAGAGCAGTGCAAGTTTTGATCTTTAACAGGAGCTTCTTCAGCCACCCAGGAGGAAGTGATGAGATTATTTGTGGGGTTTTTTTTTTTGTTTGTTTTTTTTTTTTTGATTGGTTGAAGATTGATTGCTCTGAACACACTTGAAGACAGGAAGCAAATTCTTCACACGTCTTGTCAGATGTCACATTCGTGCGAGAAGCTAAACAGTAGTTCTCATAATATTCACAGTCTCAGCATGGTCTCATGAGATGCGAGTGAGAGCATTTTTGCTGTGTTTCCATATGCCAGACGCCATGTGTGAGAGCTGTCTGGGTCGCAGTGTAAAGTACTTATGAGTATTTGTAAATGTATTTCACATTTATGTGTTCAACAAAATTAAGTGATGAATTATGCAAAATTTGTCCAAAACAAAACTTAAGAATTGCACTTTTTATACAGAATTTTGATACATACAGGATGTTTTTTGATTTGCATCCTCTTCTTATGATTGCAAAATTAGCTGTTGTTATTTGTATAGATTCATTAGATAAATTAAAGGCACAGTTACTTTGATAACAACAGTATTACAACTAAATTTAAACATCTGTTATCATTTTAAGTTGCTACCTCTTACCTTCTTTGGTGTATGAATTATCCTTCACCACTGTGCTGTGCTTCCAGAAGGAATTCGATTTGTAAATAATAATATACATGCGTTGCTCTCTGGTCAGGTGATTCATTCCTCAGCCTGTCTTCAGACATTGAGTCTTCCTATAGGGAATATTTGGCCAACTACAACAACGTCACACTGGTGGAGAACGGCTACAAACAGAAGGAGGCGCTTTGGAACGAGATTGTCCGAGTCATTAAGACCTCAGCGTAGGTTTATATCATTTCCTGTTTTTTTTTTTTTTTTTTTTTTTTTTTTTTTTTTTTTTTTTTTTTTTTTTTTTTTTTTTTTTTTCACACTGGTGCCAACTTTTACTTGAAAGCTAAAATGAAAAACAATGAATTAACAATTATTACTGGAGTAAAACTGAACCTAAAGTGACTGATTTTTCCATGTACTTATCCAGGCCTGAAGTAAACGCCACCTCTCTGAGTTTCTTCTTGGTGATGCCAGTGCAGCGGATCGCTCGCTACCCCCTCCTCCTGCAGACCATCCAGAAACATACAGACAGGAGTCATCCAGCCTACGCACTTCTGGAGCAGACAGCTCACACCTCCATCGCCTTGAACTGTCGCATCAATGAGTACAAACGCTTCAGAGAAGTCGGTGAGCCAGGTTCACGTCTAGTGTTGTCATACAAGCTGAGTGTGCAGATTAGTCTGTTATAGCCTTCGCAGAAAAGCATTATGACATCCAAATTCAAAGTTTAAATTCCTGCAACAGATGGAGAAACACAGTTGTGCCTCCATAATTTACCTTATTAAGTGTCCTTCCTGTCATTATTTTAGCTGACAAATACAAGAAAACTGAAACACTGAGTATAAAGGACAAGATCAACCGCCTGAACACCCACAGCATCGCCAAGAAGACAGCGAGGCTGAGCCAGCAAATCAAACATGAGACCGGAATAAAACCAAAGGTAGGATAACTGTTTAAAGGACCCATTTTAAATCCTCTCTGCTGAAGTGCCTCAAAACACCCACTAACATCTGGTTTTTACCATCAGTCACAAGGAACATATTACAATCTGCTCTTAGTCACTGGTCCAGTGACTCAGCAGGAGTTGGGATATTCATCTGGTATTTATCAGCACTACATTTTGCCCCATTTTTCAGAGTGATGCTTTGACTTCCATGCAGAAATTGTTTGCCACATATCCCCATTCAAGCAGCACTTGAACATCCGCATGCAATCGGTTATGGGTTTGAAAGAGAGAATGAGGTATAAGATGAAGAATAAAAAGAACTCTAACATTGTCTCCAGGCGTCTTTCTACTGTTCCTCAATGATGGGAAAGGAGACAAACGCCTATTTTAATAGGTTTGTCTGCATTAAAGAAATACATAAATACATTTATTGTTACATTTCAGGTTCTTCCAGCGTACACTCTGCCTCCAGCCACAATGCTACAGTTAATAATTCATCAGAGAAGAGTTTAATCTGCAGAGCTAATATCCGATATGGATTGGTTTACTGAGTCTGCTGTTTGCTCTTTGCTTTGCTCTTGTTAAACTTATCAGTCTATGACCATGCTCACATTCTCCCTTTGCAACGTTTTAAGAGTTGACAGTTGGGTTACAGTTTCCTTCTCTGCATTTTGATGATGTTCTTTAATTCACCTACAATATAAGGGAATCCCAATTTGAAGTTCTGTACATTCATGTGTCATTTAAAGCTAAATAAAACTTGTATAAATAGAGTTGAACACCCTTGCAGAACTTAGAAAAGAGAATCCTGCATATCAAAACCAAATCAAATCTGAATCTATCAAATTTGGTTGTATGTTATGCTTCAGCTGGTGGATGAAGAGTTCGATGCCCTGGAAGGTTTCTTTTACGTTCTGGAACATGGGATCCTGGAGCTCCTTGAGAACGTGGAAACATATCTACTTCACCTTCAGGTAAACCGCATTTATTCAACATTATGCCAGCAGATAAGGCCTCCTATTAGACATTTTTGTTTTGATATGGTAAAACCTAATGACTACATCTGTGTTTTCAGACTGTTGACACATATACTGTATATTTTCAATTAAGTTGAAAGAGCGGGTTGGTGACAATTCTACTGATCGCCACCATCGGGCAATTAGTTGACTGAAAATTAGTGCCAGAGGACATAAATGTAAATGTGTGTTTCTTTTTTTTGCCACAGTGTGTCTACCACCTGCTGCTCGTGTCTCACTAGAATCTTGTCTCTATTCTAGGGAGTGATTAATATTTGACAGCAGCATAAGATCCCAGAGAAAAGACAAAAAGCTGTGACTATCATCACGTCTTCATGTCTTTGTAGTGATGCTTGTTCTGTTTCAAACATGTAGCACTTTTGATACATTTCTTTAATCAACTGAGAAGTTTCATTAACTACTAAATATATCTTTTACTTACTATCTTTTGACTCTTGACATGTTTCCCAAGATGACACCTCTGAGATAAACTGATGAAGTACTTTGAATTTAAAACCTGCCGCAGGGAAAGTAAAACTGGGAATTTCCTTACTTTGGATCCAGGAAATGTCATTCAGTTGCATTATGCCAGATACATTAAATAAGTAAATATTAAAGCTCTGGCACAGGTGAAAAATCTTACTTTGGATGATTTGGGCAATTGAAAAATGTAATGTGCATTAATTCTTCTGTCAGAATTAGAGGGGGGAGCTTGTGAGTGCCCTGAGTGATTTAAATTGCACCAACAGGTCTAAAGATGTAAACTAGTGAATTCTTAGTACTCTTGTGACCATTAGGGAAGTGGAAGAAGTGGAACATGACTGGATATTTATTCTCATACATGTTTGAGTCACACTGCGTAAACTCAGAGGCTCCAGTTGTGTCGAACACAAGTTTCTGTCTACTCTAAAATTATCCTCTGTTGAAGCTGTTTTTCCTTTACTGTTCTCAACCAACCAAGAGTGGGCACTGCACCCTTTGTCTTTCTACCCTTTCCACTTTATTAAAGGTCACTTAGTTGCACCAAGAGATAAGTTACAACCTTATCGTGTATTCACAAAGTAACATTACTTAACCACCTCTGATTTGGGGATGTCAGTCCTGAGCAAACAGACAGTTTGACAACTCTTTCTTCTTTGTTGGTCTCCAGGGGTTTCTTACCTGCAAAACAGAAGAGTTTGACTTAGATATGGATGGAGAGAAGGCACCTATTTGCTACAAGGAGATCACTACCGCCCTCAGACAGTGGATCCTTCCTACATTTGTGAGTCTATCTGACATTATTCAGATAACAGAAGTAGATTTATGCTCACCTTGTCAATACATTTTAAAACTAAAGAGTTGAAAGTGATAAAAGTACAGGCATAGAAACACGCTCGACTATCACAAACATTCATCTCATGATGATCTTCTAGGAGAAGAGGGTGAGGACATTAATCCACAAACCGCTGTGTGCACTCTGTGACCTCCTGGTGGGCCCCAGGAACCTGATCAGGAAGAGGCTGGACAAGCTGCTCGACTACGAACTGATTTACGACAAATCGAGTCTAAGCTACGAGGAACAGGCTGTGGCCAACACTTACAGGTACAGAGAGTGTGAGGTTGTTCATAAGTTACAGGCGGGGCCGACGTATGGACGGTCTGTTGCGTAATTCAAGTGTCGCAGGGTAAATTGTACCAAGTAAACACATATCAGTAGTTTAAACTCAGAGAACGCAGGTCTAGAAAACAATGTATTTGCTCAGTTCACAGTATCACAATAATAATGCTGTCGAGTGAAATGTAACCTCTGTATCGTTTAGGGGCTTTCACACAGTACTCGGTTTACAATGCACTTGTTGCTGGGTTCACTACATCGAAAGTGGAGTCACAGAGGAAGAGCAAAATCTTCTGTTTGCACTTTATCATAAAGCAAGATCAATGTATCTATCCTGTAAGAAGGGGGTGCTTGTACTAGTGTCTCTCTGCTTATTAGAGGCAGAGCAGCATGCAGCTTTCCTCCCAACATCTCGATACAACTAAACTTGTGTCGTACAATTGAAACCATACAGTCTATGATTTAGCTACCTACATGTGCTGCTGCCTGCCTTGTTTCTATTGTCTGCGTGTGAAATCATCACAGCATGCAGCCTCAGTTTGCGCTATGCATGCACACAATACTGCCATTACGCCGTGACTTTAAGACTTTTGAAAGTATCAGTTTTGGACAGCATTCTTGCGTCCTATGTAAAAGCTCCCATAACATACCTTATAAAGAGTTTTGCGCCAGTAACACAGCGATTGAAGTCAGAAAGCTCTGTATTTTTGTAGTCTATTTATCTGAATTATCACAGTCTCTATAATAAAATGTAATTTGAGCTTATAGATTTATCTATTGGAATGATAGAATGATAAACTTAATTTAAATCAATACTGAATCAAGTTTCTGTGTCTGTATTAATTGGTTATCACTGACTTTCGCTTTCCATGTAAACCTCTTCTCTCCTCTCAGGACGATGAACACGTTGCTCCTCAACGAGCTTCCTCAGTTTAACGGTTTGGCTCTTCAGATGATCTGGAGCATGTTGGGCACGTTCAGCTGCCTCCACAAAGACCTGGCCTCGGACATGGAGCAGCTGTTCCAGAGCTTTGCACAGCAGGTGATCTCCTCAGGTGTTGTTCACACAACACTTTTCTCTGTGTATAACACAGAAAAAATATATTTTGGTAAGTCTTTTCTTCAAAGCAGTACTGGACCTTCTTGAGAAGTTAGCTGGGTGTGTAGTCACTCAGTGAGGTGGAAAAATTATTTACTCATGCTTACAATCAATGAATCCTAAAAAAAGCAGCATGATGTAACTACATACCTCCAGGTACTCTAAACATTGACGATTTTCAAATGTTAAATGCCCATTTCATTCTTTCCCTTTTTTGCAGCTTCCTCACAGTTCTCTCAGCCCAAATGCATTCTGGGGGTGGGCGGAGTCTGCAGTGCTGGAAGGCGCAAGGAGGCTGGAGACTTTGTGTCGAAGTGTGGAAGACACACTCAAGGCGCCCGTCGTCCAGGTGACTTATTTCTTATATCCTGTACTTAGTATAAAGAAATCTTCAAATTACTTGGAATGAAACATTTCAAAAACATTGAAAAACAAAAACTAAATTAAGACGCACTGTCCCACTAGTCTTTAAGCAAACCGATTCTTTGGTTCAGTGGAGAAAATCTCAGCAGCTCTCAGATTGTCAACTGGAAAATCATAGATACTAGATAGATGATTTCTGTTTACTTGGAACTTCTGACTTTTAATGTTGCATCACCAACAAATCAATTTTAATGTCCAAACGCCTCAGATGTATTGTGAGTGTTTTAATTACCCAAAGTAGTCTGTGCCAACTTTTTACTGTTTTACACTAGCAGCAATAATACATTTGTGTAAGATAAATGGTGAATACATTTCAGCTTGTGATCACTGTTATTTTTTATGTAGAATATGTCTGTGGTGCTGCTATCCCCTGCTTAATTACTTCTCAGATGTCTTGAATAACATCGTAGTACTTAAACCCGTCAGACACGGTTGAGAATGAAGCCAACGCAGAAGTGCCAAAAACCGAACTTCATCACTTAACTTGTGTTGGTGCCAATTGGATGATGTTTTTTGTATGAAACTATTGGAAAAAAATGCCTTGCTGCACGATTAATCATATTTACAGACTATGACAACTGTTTTAGTCCTGTTTTAGATTAGTTGTGAATTAAGAAGCCATGCGAAGTCAAAATGGCGACAGGAGGCTCGACCACACTGAGCCTCATAATGGCTCCCAAGAATGGGTGATGTCAGTGTCACGCATAGATGTTTTCTAGAGTTTGTCGAAGCTGATGATTTTATACTCATCATTTATTTACAAATCACGGATGAAAAATCTTAGTCTGTGCTTTTTCATGTTCTGTAACTCTGTCCACCGTTTTCTGGTGCATTCGTATTCAATGACAGCAAATGTTAATTTTTTCTGCCAGGCTGTCATTCCAAGGAGATTTTACTGGGATTTTTTTATAAATGGGTCTCATGTGTTTCATATTTACAAATGTGTACTTTGACGCATGATAACATCATATTTTAATTAGAATTTTACCTTAAACATTCAACTCATTAAAAACTGTTCAGGCTTCTGATCTGCCACCAGCAGGAGCTTCTCTATTTAGATATGATCAGTCTGTTGAATTAAGGAGTTACAGTGGGGATTTTCTTCTAAATACTTTAAAATAAAGCTCCTAAAAGTAAAAATTATTTCAACTTAAAATCAAATGTGCTTATTACAGTTCAGTCTTATTACACCAGTGCAAATTCTTTAATGTTATTCAAGCAGTCAATTACTGTACACGTTTGAGATAGGAGAGGTTGTTATGGCCCATTTATTGATTTCAACCGAATTGTCTCTCAGCCTCTGAGTCCATCCTCTCGGCACCGTCTGAAGCAGTTAACAGAAAAGCACGGTTCTGGAAAGATCTACCAGGTGATTGGGGCGGTTGTGGGCAGCCGGGACCTGGACCTGAACCTCGCCAAAGGAGAGCTGGTGGCCATTATCAGTGAGGCTGACAGCCGTGGAGACAAACGGAGGTGGCTGGTGGACGCCGGAGGTAAGAACCATCGACATTCAGCTGGTTGGATGCTTGAATTTATTCAACCAGAACTTGTTTTAACATTGACGCCTCTGCACTGGCGATTACCACGGCCAGAGGCATTATGGTTCTGGTTGGTTGTCTGTCTGTCCTGTTCTCATGAATACAATATCCCAGGAAAGCCTTGATGGAATTGCTTTGAATTTATAGTCAAAACTCAAGCTCTCATATGCCATTTACGATGAAATTTCCTTGAATTTCCGTCATCCATTTTTATGTACAGTACAAAACTGATGGTGCACGGAGGCTTACAACCACAAGGCAGTTATTCTGTTTTTATTCACTTTGACTCAAACTTTGTTGTATATATCATGACTTGAATTGTCACTCGTCATTTCTGTTTATTCCCAAACACATATGGCATTACATCTGGCATTTAAATGCAAATAAAAAGCTATGGAATGAATAAAATTAGGGTCATCACACAAATAACATTTCCTAAATAGAACCTTCAGACAACGTTCGGCGAGAACTATTTGTCATTGTACTGGTTTTCATTATTAACAAATCGAGATTTGAGATACAAATGAAGAATATTAGTGTAATAAATGCAGTGTTTGGTATATATGCGATGAATAATTAAGTTCAGTTGAATTCAAAACACTTCATTCTGCCCCGAGGGGCAATTTGTGAGGCAGGCAGTGTAGTTTGTTAAAAACGGTAATGACAGAAGATGACAGAAGAAAAAAAATAGATAACTGTGCACCTGATATGATAATGACCTGAAGGACATATTACAGGAGAAAACTTTTATCTATAAGCTAGATAAGATGGAATAAGTAACTGTAAACATTGCAGTAGGATAGTAACCTGAGAAGAAATTAGTGCAATAAAACAGTAAACTGCAATAAATAAATAACTGTAAACATTCCAGTTTGCACAATATTAGTGTAACTTATGCAATAACAAGTAACATATAAAGTATAGAATAAAGGTGCAGATTGGTATGAATATTGATAGATATTAGTAGCAGTAATATGCAGAAACGTCACAGCATTGTCCAAATCACTGTAGGTGTGAACATCAGAGGTGATCGTTGCATGAAATGGGGGAGGAGTGTGAGCGTGACTGTCATAGGGAGGCTAAGGGGGAATAACAATGATGAACAACTATGTGTCTGTGATGATGTACAGATAATGAACCCTTATGTACAGA
Organism: Mola mola; assembly: GCA_001698575.1. Classification (NCBI taxonomy): domain Eukaryota; kingdom Metazoa; phylum Chordata; class Actinopteri; order Tetraodontiformes; family Molidae; genus Mola; species Mola mola. Next base: position 1,281,083 of record KV751331.1, on the reverse strand, counting down.
GTCTGATTTAAATTTCATGTTTTTGTTGGTGTCAGGGCTGATTCAGTTTGATTCTTGGTACATTTTTATGTACTCTCAGTGCACCTTTTCATAAATGCAATCCTTTGGCGCCATCTTTTGGGTTTTTGTTTTTATTGCAGCAGCTGTTTGTCTCCCAATATAGGAAACTTGACCTTCCCTTCAACTCCAAAATGTGTTTTTCTTCTTTCTATACTCAAGTTAAATTACTGAGTTTCTCTTTGTAGTTTTTACATTAATTGCTGTTAGTGAAAATTTTCTCAGTTCATTGAAAGTCTGATTTTAAGAAGTGGTCACACAGACGTGATTTATGACATCAAAAATAGCACAAACATGTGTGAGAAAGGACTTTACAGCAACTATATCTTGTGTCTAGCAGTTAAACTTTCCAAATGAATAATATTTACATGTTCATATATTTTGGATTTTACGGATGAAAATAATGTGCCATTTTAGTGTTGTAATTTTACCCATTTTTCTGCAAAAATCTGCGTCAAGTACTTATATTTAATTCATGGTTAATATGTGTGGAGGAGATTTTAAATGAATGCAATCACACCTTTTTTTATCACTAGCAGACAATTTTGTTGATTCGTTGATATCATTAATAATACTAGTTAAGTGTCACTGACTAAACAATATTTTTGATAATTGATTAATTGGTTAATAATTTAAGTCATACGTTTATGCAAAAATACCAAAATCAAGAAACCTTCATTGTAGTATTCTATGATATCTGTAAGTTAAGCACATCTTTATTTTAGACTGCTTGTGTCAAAAACAAGCAATTAAAAGGCGTCTGCTTTAATGCCTGGAAACCACATTTTCTGGCAGTTTTTACACCTGTGGGTCCACAGTTCCTTAAAACATCTGTCGGATTAATGAAAATGATTCTAACACGGATGGACCCTGCTTAATGTGTGCTTGTTTTACGCAGGCAGAAGAGGGTACGCTCCGTCCTCAAAGCTGCTGCGCTATCACCAGCCAGCAGAGGAGCCGCCCCCCTCGCCACATCTGACCCTGCCTGAGGACATGACGGCGGTGAGAAGACACTCCTACAGCCCAGAGGTCCAGCCACTGTCAGTCCTGAGCCAGCCCTGCTTCCAGGTGATCGATTGATTCATTCAGTGTATTCACACGATGGAGATTCAATTATCCTACACATAAGTAATCAGCACTTTTTAAGGCCATTACCACAGAGTCAAACTAGATGTGACATTGCTCTCAGGCTGCTGCTCAGAGTTGAATTTATGTCTCACTCTATATGTGTGTGTGTGTGTGTGTGTGTGTGTGTGTGTGTGTGTGTGTTAATTTGACCTTACTGATTGTGTGTGGTTGAAGCTGATCAATGTGACAGCCTTCTGCGTCGATCTCTCACAGGTGTGTGTGTGTGTGTGTGAGAGCATGTGAATAGATCCGTGCATATCCAGCCATGGGAACTCATAAGAGGGCAGACCAGAGTGAGTGTGTTTAGGAAGAGCTGTGCGCACGTGTTGTGATGTGTGTTATTAATGGAAAGTACTTAATTAGCTCTTTAACCTTGTAAGTGGGTTACAGTGTGAAGGGTTGAGAGTTAATTTATGTGGCGCAGCTCTGCAGGCTGAGATAGAGCTTTCCCTGTGTGTGTGTGTGTGTGTGTCAAAACACTTGCAACATTTAAAATGTGCGCTAAAGCCGAACATCATTGGTTGTAAATTTGAAAGACGGAGATTAAGGTAAGTGGATGAGGATGGGATTGCATCATCAGCTGTGTGTGTGTGTGTGTGTGTGTGTGTGTGTGTGTGAGAGAGAGAGAGAGAGAGAGATGCTACTTCGCTGCCTGTTAAAAGTGAGTGACGGCTCCGTTGACCTTATGGAGGCGGGTCTTCATGCGCTCTTCTCCTCACGTTCTTCCTCCCTGACCTTCAGCCTGCTCCTATACCAAACATACACAACAACAAAATGTCTTTTTCTGCTGTTTCCCACTACAGAAAATGTGTGTTTTGGAAGCTACTCTGTGTGGTGAAAAATGAAAAAGCCTCTGTGAACCTGTTAATGTGCCAGATTCACCGCGATTCTAACAGTCTCTGCGACACGAAGTTGGCCTGAATTGTTTTTAAACTTGTAGAAGATTACATAGATTCAGTTTCTAACTCAATAAGGCCTAATTAGAAGTGATCCTGCATTTGACCCATCATATTCCATTGTGTGAGGACAGGCCCTGTGCATGTATACCCTTTTAAGTGTTCTGATTTGACCCTGTAATCAAATGGATGGGATGGGAGGAGACAGGATGGGCCGGTGTCAGACCCAAGTGATCCTGCATGAATGCCACTTTATCCTCTCTTGGCACTGATTGGATTGAAAATTATGTACAGGACCACAGTGTCTGTGCTGTGTTCAGCTATTTTTAAAAACCACGCACTGGTCAGGAGAAATCAGAGGCGCGTCTTACACACAAATACAGTCACTACCAGGTTGTTTACCCTTTTGGACTTCACGTACACCCAGTTGTGTTAAATCTCTGGTGTCCTCACGTATGTCATTGAAGCTTGTAGGCGTTCTGAGAACAAATACTGTGATGAATGCAAATACAGGTGCAAATCTGGTTTAAACATAAGTGCAAAGAAAAGATGAGAAAGTGAGAGATGTTTTGTGTACTTAATGAGACAGTTATTTGTGTATATGTATTTGATGTCTATTATATTGTTTACTTTCTTTCCTTGACCCTCATCGTTTACAATATTATGGATAACTCGAATCCTGTATGACTTCTGTATGTATGCAGGCGGTCGACTCGTCCTCTCTCTCACATCTGTGGAATGGTGTTACATCTGTATTATAAACACAGAGAGGCGCCATTTAGCTACACTATTCCAAACTCCTTCATGTCTGTCAGAGTCGTACCTGCAGCAAACACTCGCTGTGCTTCTGCAGCATGAATCACTCTGCAGCCAACACTCATGGTGACTTCCTTTTTTTCTTCCTTTAAATGTTCCCTCCTTCATGTCTCCGCCTGGCTAAATACTATTTAAATGCTAATTGGAGTAGACCGTCGGGGCAGAGCCGATGTCGTAGCTGCGGGGTGAGCTGAGGTGACGGGTTTGTTAATGACACCGAGCAGCCAGCTAAAGATGATCAGCTATTAGCACTGCCAGGCTATTCTGTCATATGAACACCGGGCTCATTAGGAGTTCCTCACTCTGAGTGTGTGTGTGTGTGTGTGTGTGTGTGTTTTGAAGGGGAGTCGATATGGGGTTTGACAAAAGACATAACTAGTGGGCTTAACCTTTTTAGAGAACATTACAGTGATTTGTGGTTGTATTAGTGAAGGTTTGTGTTGAGATTTCCACCCGTGTGCACGACTTTTCAACTCCTCCAATTTTAGCTGAAACACTTTCTAAGGTCGTCCAAATCCCATTCAAAGTCCAATCTGATACTTAGATTTATCTGAATGTTGCCTAATACGTGTGTCACACATTAAAAAACTTCATTGGTAACACTATTTTATTGTAAAGTGATACAAAAACTTGTGGGTATGATTGAAAATGCAGTTTCTAAAACTGAAGTGATGTCAGGAGATGTCTCGCTCAGTGAGCGTTATTGGAACTAAAGGAAAACACAGAGTGGAGCTTCTGCCAAATGCAACCATTTAGACTGTGGTCTTAGTAAACATCTAGTTATAATAATAATTAGGCAGGTCTTTTTATTTACTGGTCTGGTAGAAAGTCAGTTCTGAAGTCCCAGTGGAAAAGGGAAACACATATAAACAGGAGAACAGATTTTGACACAACACTGACTCGCTTCATTCCCTCGTTCATTTATGTATTTATTTTTAAACTTCTCCATCATCTGGCCTCTTCCACATTATTTTGGTCTCTGCTGTGGAATTTAAAGCCCCACTGGCTTCTACTTTTGTTCTGACTCCGCATCGTGTCTTCCAGGTGTTTGCGGCCTATGACTTCACCGCGAGAGGAAACCACGAAGTCTCCATTCGGGCCGGCGAAGCGGTTCGAGTGCTGGAGCCCCACGACAAACGGGGGAACCCCGAGTGGAGCCTGGTGGAGGCCAGAGGTGGGCAGAGGGGCTACGTGCCATCCAGCTACCTCACAATATTGCCCATGGGGACCGGGCCAGCGGGCGCACATCAGCCCTACTGCTAGGAGGGAAGAGAGGAAGGAAGGACAGTGAAACAGCCTTTAAGAGCGATCTGCATAGTGACCTTCAGATGTTTTGATTAGAAATTGGCTTCTAATTTAGCTTGAACGTGTTTTCTACAGCCTATTTCCTGTGCAAACCAGAGAAATTTCAAAGTCAGTCCCAGCATCTGTAGTTTTATATCCACAGATCACAAATTTTCCTCCAAAGGATTTTAAATCACACAGAAGCCTCCATTCTCAGACCCTGACTGGGTAGGGACAGAGAGACAAAGTCTTCCTCTTTTGATAAGTAAGAGCTCACTGACATTCTCTTTGGTTATTTCTGCACTAACCCAGATACATTTAAAAATTGCTTCTCTTTCAGTTTAAAATTTTCTGATCTGCTTTCAAATGCAGAGGAGTCGTAAGTCATCATAGTGTAGACAAAGACTTTTTAAATCATCGACATTTGACTGTAATGTCTAAATTGTAGCAAAATATCACAAATGGCTCGAGGATGAAAATAATAATGTTAGCGGTTGAGGACGATGATTGATGTAGCAACAGTGTTTTAATATTTTTCCACTTTACTGTGGCCTAAATTGTGTTAACGGGACAGTTAACACAGCCAACAAGCTAATTAAGCTAGATAATTAACACCCGTGCGTGTGGATAAATGAAGAAAAAAATGCTTTGATTTTGGAATGAACTGTTCCTTTCAAACATGTGGCGCGCTGGAAGACGCGAAGGAGGCTGCGGATGTGATGCTGGAGGTTAAATGTGTTGCTCATGAGCACTGTGGCAGGACAGATGCCTGTTTGAAGGACAATTCTTAAGTTGCACTGGAGGACCACGGGAGAGTATTTTTGATGGTGAATGTGGACCATTTGATGTATAGACACGTATCTTTACTCGCATCCCGTGATGTAACACTGAATTTAAAGCGCCGGACTGCATGTCGAGCGAGCTAAATGTAACACTTTGAGAGTGAAGAGTGTATGTGTGTGATATGAAACCGGGCTGACAGGTGAGCGTCTGCGTCTGTGTGGGTGCATTTAGTCTCCTCCTCCTCGCCGTATCGAGACTGACAGCTACACGGCGCTCTCATCATCTCAGACGATGTAATGTGATGTAAATGTGAAATGTCTCCGGGGCCGAGTAGGAGAGGAGAGAGAGGAGAGGAGGAGGCGCAGGCATAAAGACAGAGGAGGGAACAGAGAGAGAATGGGAGGCAGGAGGGAGACTCGGCACAGTTTTCCTGTTAGGATGAACGTCTCTTTTCTACTTTTTTAAACTCACCAGTCATCCGTCAGGGCGACATGTTGCTGCCGTGTTTTCGTTCTCTCTCTTCTTTTTACAGTAAGAGACTAAATTGCACACATAATCACAGAAAATGAAGAAGTGCAGACGTGACTGAAGCGACCTACTTCTGTCTTCATAGGCACCTGAGGATGCTTGTTGCTATGGATACAGTTCAATCAATGCAGGTCGCGTCTCCCTGTGGAATTTCACCCAGTTGGCTGGACTGTGACTAAATATTTAGTGACAGCAGCATTTAATTGTTTTTGCCAGTTTAGCAAACACTCGTCACTTGGTAAACAGCCGTATGACAGCTCTCAGGTCTCAGTCAGTCTGATTTATACATTTGTATTTGGCAAGGAGGCAGAGTTTCATTTCCATACTTTATTTAGCTATTTTAAGGATGGTTTATTGGAAGGAAACAACTGTAACTTGCTGCAAAATGCCAAAACATCATTATTGTGTTAAGTCAAATTATTCTGGTAATCCTGCTAGATCCAGTCATACCTTTAATGTTTGCACTTTAATTTGCTGCTTGTTGTTGTCTGTTGTCTCAATGAGCTCACGACAGATCTTGTGTTGAGTGTATTGCTGAGGCAGAGTAAAAAGTCTCCAGATTTTCCAAAAATTTTGTCAAAAATTGTCGATTTAGTTTCAGAATTTTTGAAAGAAATGTGGAAAAAGTGACCTCAATTTTTACTTTGCTGACCATCCATCATGTTTGTTTTTCCCATAAGAAGGAATGACTCAGGCTCCTAAAGGGGCGGGGCAGTGACAAAACTCATGTGACACAGACAGGAAATAAGTTTTTAAAGATGGAGGAGTCCTCCGGAGGCCAAAACCTGTCAATCCACCCTCTGCTGGTTGGCTGCGGTATAGATCATAAACCCCTCCTCCTCTATTAGATCAGATAGGACTTGGGTCAATCTAAAAACTTTTTTTCCCCAAATTTTTCCTAACAATTTTGCTATAATGCTGATGTACATTCAAGTGTTTTTTTGTCTTTTCTCATCAGTTTGTTTTTAATTTGTTATTTGGCATTGTAAAATGGGCGGCACAGCGGTGTAGTGGTTAGCACTGTCGCCTAACAGCAACAAGGTCCTGGGTTCGATTCCGGCGTCAGGACGTTTCTGTGTGGAGTTTGCACGTTCCTCCTGTGTCTGCGTGGGTTCTCTCCGGGTACTCCGGCTTCCTCCCACGTTCCAAAAAAAACCATGCAAAACTGGGGGTTAGGTGAATTGGTCACTCTAAATTGCCCGTAGGTGTGAATGTGAATGGTTGTTTGTCTCTGTATGTCAGCCCTGCGATGAACTGGCGACTTGTCCAGGATGACCCCGCCTTCGCCCGAAGGTGCTGCGATAGGCTCCAGCCCCCCCCGTGACCCTTAACGGGATAAGGGGTAGAAAATGGATGGGTGGTAGGTATTGTAAAATGGCGGGGGAAACAACATGATTGACAGCTGAACGTGACTCGCAATGGGCGGGAACTGGATACAGTGATGTCACCAGGACCAGATGGCAGTGCTCCTGTCCTGCATATTGTGGCTTCAGTTTTGTACAGTTGGGAAAAGTGGAGACGCATCTTTATTTACGCCAATGGCGTAAATAAATTACATTGAGCTGGAAAATGAGGCAATAAGCAAAATAAAACATTCCTTAAGTCACAACTGTACCAACTTTAAAGTGTACTCATGTACAGTAAGGGACTGATTCTGTGAGCAAACAACCATGTCTGTGATGTCAACATCATATCAATCTAAAGCTGTTTTCCCTGATTAGTCACTCATTGTTTACATGAAGATAATTAATAATTCACCTGTTTTTAGGGAAGACTGTTTTAATACAAAGAAATCTGGAAGCGACACACGACTTTCCTGTGACCCGAAACCCTGAGAGCAGACTTCTCGTGACACAAGAATGTTTTTTTTAATGTTTTTTTTTTCCTTCCCACCGCTGGTTTGTGCTGCATCAGCTGCTGTGGTTGTGAAGCAGAGGGAGGGGAAGGAAGCCAGAATGGCTCAGCTGGAGCTTAGCTGTTCCCATCCGTCTGAATGTCAGGACGGACAGCAGCAGGAGGGACAGTGTGTGTGCGAGAGCGGTGTTATTAATGTACCACACGTCCTCAAGTTTAGCTAAATGAAGTAAAATAGCTTAAAATTAGGGTGAAAGGAACAAGGATCTTCTCCACTGTTGAATATTTATTTTTAATTCCGATTAATGATTAAGCTGCTTTTGCGGATACTCCCTGCATTTTGTGATCAATTTTTTTTTTTTATTATAGTATTTTCATATTCCCACAGAAAATGGCCGAAAATGTAGATAGTGATATAGAATAGGAGACCTATGTTTATTATATATGAATAAGAAGAAAAAGTGGAAACACGGTTTGGGACATTAACGTCCTTCATCAGAAGTGTGTCATTTAACTCACCACTAGAGGGTGCAAGAGACCCAGGCTGGTTGGTTGTGTTTGAGGAGAGAGCTCGTGTATTTCGTGTATTGTGTGTGTGTGTGTATGTATGAAGTCTTTACCATCAGTGTTAGTGAGAGCAGAGCCTGAACATCATTCTGTACATTTTGTTCATATTCTTCAGTTGACTTGTGGTTGATTTTTGATGCACCTGAAAACCTGTCGATGATCTGTATGTACAGCATTCTTGTGTTTTTATAACCCATTGTTTTGTAACCGCATTGAGTCATTTTGTTGCTTTTAACTTATTTGATGCCGCGGGGCTGTTTAACCTGCAGAATGGTGAAGTCTGTGAAGCGATGCCAAAGTTTTGATGCTGAACATGCACACGCAGTAATACCCGTCGGGACGGCTGTGAACTGACTGTGTGGCTTCAATAAAACTAAACAGAAAACCTGTCCCGCCTCCTTGTGTCACTTCCCACTAAGCCCCCAACATTTTAAATCTGGTGTTTTAGGTTTAAGAAGGTCACAAAATGCTTCTGTACTGCAGCAGGCAATAAATTTGTCTATTTATTATTGATTTTATTTACTTTCTGGTAATTAAATGTATGTAAAAAAATTTCTATCTAGCCTGTGGCGCAGCCGGGCATCTGCTGTGTCGTAAAAGTACAATATTTGCCAAAAGTTTAATGAAGAGGAAGTTTAAAGTAGCAATAAAACAGCACTTAAATGACTTGCTTTTTAATTACTTTTAACATCAGGAGTACTGTTATTATCTGACATTTTAAAGGCATAGTATGCAGGATTTGTGGGTTTGTGTTTGTAAACAGACCCTCCTCTCCCACCCAGCGACAGCAGAAAGCTCTTTGGCACACAGTGTTTGACAGCAGGCCTTGGTGTGTGTGTGCACAGTAAGTTACACCACTGGAGGAACATTACAGTGGTTGATACTTCAGCAAGCTAAAGAGGCTAACTGCTAGCACTTACCTGTGGGCTGGCTGGGGCTGGAGGAGTCGCACACACCCCGGCCAAAGGCTGCCTCTCAGAACCTTCCCAAACAGGACAACAGGGAGGAAATACAGGCAGAGAGCCGATAAACACATTCTTCTACTGTCCCGTTAAAGAGGAATGACAGGAACTACTTTTGCATAATTCTTTACATTCATTTTTTATTATTTTCTTTAGGAAATCTTTAAGACTTTGGCTAAAGTAGTATTTGTACGAGTGACTTTCACTTTCACCAAAGTAACTCTTCAACACGATATCTGTACTTTTACTCAGGACTGAGGTTCGGGTACTTCCTGCCATCAGCAGTGTGCACAGTGATCTGGATCCTGTCCTCCTGCGGTACCACAGAGTATTAGGGTCACAGGGACAACAACAAAAAAAAAAATGATGCAGACTTTGAGAATAAAATCTGAAGTCTACGAGAAATAAAGAGCATTATACAATGAGAAAAAAGTCAAAACACTTTAAAAATAAAGTCATAAGAATATATTTATAACTGACAAAAACAAGTGGTCAGATATCAGGATCAGCCCTCTGCACCATAATGATCTTTGTGAGGTTGTACTTAAGTTCAGGGAAATTCTTCATCACCACATCATCCTCAGTTTCAGGACTTTGAAAAGAAACAAACCGTGTTTATTCTGAAGAAAGAAACATATGGACTCGCCCTTTTTTTGGAGGCTGTCCAAGGACAATATATTCTTTTTTTTTTTCTTTCTTGTAAGACTTTGACATTTTCCAAATACATTTTTGACTTCATTGTCAAAATCTAAACTTTTCTACATGGCTCTAAAACTGCGTCATATTGCGGCGCCAGCATGGTGCCATGATGGCGGCCGAGCTCTGTTCCCTGCTGTCATCTCTTCTCCTGCACCGTCACCTGAAATAAAGCGGTTCTTCGACTCTTCCGGCCCACCCCCGAGCCTCCTTCGCCTGCATTGCGGGGGAGGTAGGGAGAGAACACATTTGTATGCCGGGCTGTGTCTCACCTGGTTGGGTTCACGTTGCTTCTCACCTGCAACGCGACTGCAGAGCAGCTGGGCAGCAACACGTTTCCCCGAGAAACAAACCTGGAAGAGATGCGTTTCATATTCACAGTGTGCGAGACGAATCCAAACAGCTAGTTTTAGATTATTTATTTATGTTTTCCTGCCTGTCACGCTGTCACTGTACGTCTGCCTCTAAATGTTGGGTTCTCTAAAATAACTCCCACTATTGATTCTTACCCACAAAGAGAAAAACACAATTATTAATGGCACGAAAACACAAAGTCAGGCAGTTTCTTTTGAGCTGTTTCAGTGGTTTTCTAAAAAAAAAAACCACAACAACATGACTGTTGAGTCTGGATAACTGATAACCGAGCTGGTTTTGACCGATAATTGAATGAATCATTTCACCTTGAGGACATTTCGATGGGATTAAACGGGTAGAGTTGTGCAACGTGATATTAGTGCCAATCTTCTCATGCAGCTGTTGGCAAGAAGGTGAAGCACCCTCAGCACACACATTCATGCAAACTTTAACACACGGGGGCTCATTTAGAAATTTGAGTTTCTGGGCCTCTTCAAGAAAAATGATGGATTCAGTCTTGAACTTGTTGCCTCGAAGGTACAAATGTCGATTGTTGAGTGTCATTCCCAGGTCGTCAGATACCAACGTGACGGGTGTCCCAAACCGTCAGAAACGGACGCTTTGGTTCTACGACCTGTGTCGCTCAATCAACCGATAGTAATGCACCATGAAATGATCAATGCAAGCACACGGGTGCTGTTAGTGTACATTCCAGGTCAACCCCGGGATGTGTGGCCAGAGCTCAACCTCCTGCTGACCGTCGGCAAGCTCAGCTCGTAGGGCTTTTTTTTTTTATCAGCTGTCATTTTCACACCAGCAGCACCAGACTCGACGGCTCCTCTGCTTCCTGGTGCTGATGGTGGTTTTCAGGCGGCTCCAGCGTGTTGCTTAACGTTGCAGAAATGAAACTCACCCGTCTGATGCATCGACTCGTAAGCGGCATTGTACCAGAAGGCTCCTCCTCTTCCTCCCGGGCATCTGTGTTTGGTTCAAACACGTGTGTCCGAATTACTCCAGTGTAAGAACTCGCCACTGTGCAGCGTATAGTAGACTAGTTTAAATATCAGAGGATGACAGCAGGTAGGCTTTAAAGACTTTCATTTTTTTCTCCCTCTGGTCACGCTCTGCTCAAACAGCTCCATCTGGGTCTCTCTTTGTTCCTTCACACTTCCATCTCCTGCATTCATCTCGCTAATCCAGCTTCCTCTAATCTCCTCCTCTTTGTAACTAATTCTGCAGTCTTTGACAAAAGGGAGGCGGATTTTCGATACATTGCAGTCAATCCAGTAAATGATATCCAGATTTAGCAGCTGTGGCCCCTCTACGCAGAGTCCCGCTGAATGGGTTTTGTCTTTGTGTTTAGGCCTGGAGCTGCATGTGGAACCTGAGCAGACGAGCGGCTGCATGTGAGCGTGTGCGTCTCCACGGGGAGCATCAAACCTGCTTCAGCGGCCGCTGGAGTGTGAACTGGAGAGCTGTTTTGGGGGCTTTTAGAGGGGCACTTAGTGAACAACCGCCGCCTCCGTGTTTGTGTGGAAGGCTTCCTGTGTGTCTGTCGCCTTAAAACTCGACATGTGTTTGCATGAATATCTCATGATCGTGCACGTGGACCTGTGTGTGTGCGTGTGTGTGTTTGTGTTGCTCTTATTAATGCTTACATCAGCTCCCCTCTTTTTTTATTCAGTCTGCAGCAGTTTGATGCAGAAGAACCCCTCCTGTCATGCGATACCCTCCCACTGACCTCATGAATGCGTGAGTGTGTGTGCCCTCCGGTGTGTGAAGGAGGATGCACATACGCGCGTGCGTGCGTGCGTGACTAAACCTCAGCAGCATAACAGATCTCAAGGCTATAAATAGCTTGACCGCCAATTGAGGCCGAGTTAAAAATAGACAGGGGGAGCACACTGCCCCCTAGAGGAACAGCAGAGGAACAGCACCCAGACCTGACATCTCTGGGGAAAATGTTGCTGCTGTTTTCATGAAGTGGAGCTTCTAGTGTCTGTCTGTGAGTTTGAGGAAAGCAAGCCATTAAGATAAAAAAAATCAATCAGTGTAGAGAGACTTATTTGCTCATAGCTGCAAATAACAGTAGCCAAAACAACAACAAAAAAAGGTTTTAACCATTCTTATATCATTAAATTGGCAAATTATAGTCCTCAAATCCCATCAAATCTCACATCAGACCCCAAAACATGGCTAATGAGCTTTTCTTGACTCAGTTTCTTCAGTTTCTCAAAGAAGTTGTTACCTCAGCTGCTACTGCAATGAAACGCGTAAGAAACCATTTTTATTACTGGAAAAGTTCTTAGTATTTTATAAGCTGTTTTTATTTTTCAATTTTCCATTTAATCTTTTGGGTGAAAAGTGACAGAGAATCTGTCCACAGTTGGACTTAAACTTAAGACAGCTAACGCTTATATCAGAATACTAATATGAATTTCAAAATAGAGTAAAAATGTCGGCACGGCAGGACGATGCTGCGCGGAACAAAATCAAAAACAAAAGCAAGAATATTTTTGTATCTTCTCAACCCCGTTGCATTTTTCTGTGTTTCATTTTTTACAGAGTGTCCGACACACACACTGGAACAGCAGCATTTGTGTTTGCCTGCTGTCATTGTGTGTCCACATTCCACGTGGAGTCTTCGGCCTGACAGTGTGTGTGTTCAGAGTTACAGCAGTCAACCAAACTGTTCGTGTTGCTAATGGCAGCCTCGGGGTAAGAGCCAACCATCTGCGCCTCTTCATGCGAGAACTGTGTGTGTGTGTGTGTGTGTGTGTGTGTGTAGTGCACAGTTGCTGTCTCATTTCCAGTGGAGTGTCAAGAATTATATTTAAAGAGGAAAGTAAGACGGACAACGTACAGCAACACGCTTGTGAGAGTGAGGTGTAAACTGTGTGTGTGTGTGTGTGTGTTGGAGCAGCTGACAGCTGATGTCTGAGATTAGGAGCAGTCAAAGTCAAGGAGCTGGAGAGGCGCTCGCGCACACGGACACACACAGGAACACATCAGCATCCTCGCCCGCACATCTGCGTCACCAGGAATCAAAGATGCACCAGCGCGTCACAGCGTGGAGGCAGGCTGCTCATGTTCAGGACAAATCAGGTACCCTGATGGTGATGAGGATGATGTGTGTCTCTGTGACGTTGCAGAAATGATAAAAATAAGTTTCCCTTTGATAAAACTTATAAGTGAGTATGAGACGAAGACGCCTGTGCAGTTTTCTAAGGATTCTCCAAACATGCCAGGAAATGAGATTTAGTCTTTGTCCCCTTTCAGTCTAAAGATTTGTTAAAGAAAGCACCTGTTTTGTGTTTGATTGACAGCTCTGTGATTTACCTTTAATTCTCACAGCTCCTGTCTTGATTCCTTGCTTTGTTTTTATTTCTTTCACAGCAGGTAAAGGAAAAGGGGAAACTAAGAACGGCTGCAGTCTCTCCGTGAACCAGCATCTTTAACGCCCGACAGCCTCCACGGCGACCGGTTAATGTGTTAAAGAAAGCACCTGTTTTGTGTTTGATTGACAGCTCTGTGACTAAACAAACTTTCATGACACCAAACAGGAAGAGGAGAGACAGTTTTGAGAGGTGACTAAACAAAGCACAAGCCAAATGATTTTACAAATCCGTCCACAGAAAAGCAGAATTTCCCCGTGAGTCCTGGATTCTGTGCACCGTCGGACAAATATATCGTTGAACATCTGCAGACTGCAGAGTTCAAATGTTTGCTCTGCTTGTCTTTTCATGTTGAGTGAACAGCCCTGACACCAACTTAACAAT
>KV751331.1:1256252-1267251 GCA_001698575.1 Mola mola | reverse complement strand
ATAATAATAATAATAATAATAATAATAATACAAGTTAAAACAAGCTTTGTTTTCACACTTAAAATTTACTACAAATCAGTAATTAGTTACTCTTTGTAACAGTGATTTGTTTCCATGTGCACCTGTTGATTGACTTTTTCACTGCAGCCATACTGACATGAAATTACTAAACTTAATTAACGTTCTGTCTGATTTAGTGCAGCAGTGAGCCAACGTGCACGAGAGCAGCAGCTCGACTGTATTTCACCTGAACCTTCATTAGTATCGCTGCACAACTATCAGTATTTCTTGACAAAATGGCAGCTTTGAAAAAGCAATTAGGGCACATATGTACAATTCACATCAAAGGGACATTTAAAATACTAAAATAAATACTAATTAAAAGCTTATTTGCATTCTGCCTTCACGATTTAGTTGAACTCTGGCAGAGGTTTCACATGGACGACGAATTTCCACTTCCTCCCACAAAATGCTGCCATCTTGGACCAGTGACATCATTCAGAGTCTATTGTAAATTGTATGTAGGAAGACATGTTTTATTGAATTTGTTTGGGAGTTCAAACAATACATGGATTTAATTGGATATTCACAAAAACATAAAGCACTTAAAACCCTTTTCGCTGACACAAAATTACAAATTTTTATATCGATTCTTTTGCTCTTTATTTGACCTATTTCTTAGCTTACAACCTCAGTATTAGAAATGAGTTATATGTGTTTTTTTTTTATTTTTCCAATGTTCCTTTTGCGCCAGTTCTGTTTTTATTGTAAGTTCTGAAAGCAGAAAGTAACTTAAACACACACACTGGCGCCTTCTTCTTCTGCTCTCTCACCATTTCTGGTACGTACGAGGATGAGACAACACAACAACATTGGATTAATATTTCCGCCTTACGCCTCTTGTTGAAAACTATTCCGGCGCGGAGTTTGGATGCTAGGAGCCGGATATACGAGGCAAATTAAAATGTCATAAATGGCCAATTGCATTGTATGAACTTGGCGAGCAAATGGATCGTAGCGACTTTCACACTCGAATTATTTTCAAATATAGATGAAATACAAGAATTGCAAAAAATACTGGAGTTCACCTTTTGTTCCATTAAAGTCCACCTGAAATGTAATTTTAACTGTAATTTTAACCCATTTAGATCCCATCCTCCACCATCCTGTCACCTCTTGAAGGATATATGCCAAAAAAAGGCAAAACTTAATTACATCCCCATGTACTTGCCAGTTTCATCCAATAAAGTCACCGCATCCAGCTGTCAATCAATCTTCAACGTTCAGCAGAGTTCAGCAGAGCTACCGTTGCCATAGTTACCCAGCTAGCGGCAGTATGGTACGTCGGTGTGTCCTCACCCCCTCTCCCAGACGGGATCCGCTGTTCCGCCGCCATCCGGCCTCACCTCCTATGAAAGTAGCTTTAGGCTAACTCACATTTAATGTTGGCTTGCGTTGTCGCGGTTGCGATTCTTTCGCGTTTCTGTTGGAAATACGTCACGACGTGGCATTTAGATACTCTCCGACGTTCGTTTCAGGTGGACTTATGGTCACTATAGAAACCGTAGCTGACATTTGTGCTTTGGGTCAATTACTTTACACATTGGGGTGAACTTGCAAACAGGGGACGGATGTTCCTGACTGCTACACCACGAAAATGCTGCGTTGTAGTGGTGAAATGTATGAAGATTTATAGTCAATGTTTAAGGACTCCACAATCCTCCATGTTAAACGTAGGATAAAAGACTGTGGACAGACTTCCAGCAAACTGTACCCATTGTACTCCTTTTTCGATGCTTTTTACCGGGGTGAGTCTTCTTTATTGGTTGCATTGCAATGTCACTATGAAATACAAACCAAAACACATGTTTTTAAGCCATTTTTGTCCATTCTTGGCTTCTGTAGTAACGTGGCGTCACAAGATGGCGGTCTCAGTAGAAGGGAGAGTCACTCGTGTGTAACTATAAATTGATTATTTTAAGACGGCGTGAACACTACGATTTTTGATTTAAGCTGATTGCATGTTTGCTTATACATAATCTACACACTGGACCTTTAGTGGTAAATATTATAACTCTATCAAAAAGAAGAAATGACTTCATGGACATGCACACGAGCTTGTTGTATTTGATATTTACTGTGAGTCAAAGAGCATTTTTAGGAACATCCCCAGTGCAGCCATCATCATTGCACACATACATGCCAAACTATACAGTAAAGCTGCAAATATATTCTAATGTACTGCTTTTACTGTCACTTAATTCCTGTTTTGCCGACCCAGCAGCCATTATTGCATCCGTGAGAACTGATCGTTGATGTGAAGTGCGGACGAGGCAATATAACAGAGGGTGATTGAGTCACAGCAGGAAGCCGCAGTGTTTAGGTCTGTAATCAATCTCCCTTCTTTTGAAAGATCAAGCTTTGATGCGTTTTTGTATTGATCCGACTCTTCCTCGGATCTCACCTGCAGGGCTCGGATGAGCATCAAAACATTCCCAGTGAAATCCTCTCGCCAACCGTGTCAGAAAAATATCAGGTTCTTTGATTTTAATTTTCTAAATAGCTAATTGAAACCAAACTGATCAGAAAAAGGAACAAACTTGTGTAAAAACTAACTAGCTAAAAAAGTTACTGAAAAGACGATTATTAAAAATGATCTCAACTTGTCTCTTAAAGCTCAGAACAACCTTAAGTTATAACGTTTTTAGAGTACAGCTTACCGCTGCCTACAACTGTAAATTAAACCTGTAAAATGCAGATCACTGTAATAGCCTGAAGCACAGGGCTGACCCGCTGTTCTCTTAGTATTTACTCTTTTTTATTCTTTTTTCTTTTTTTAATTTAGTTTGGCTTAGTTTTTTTATATTGGTTTTCTATCTTTTCTGTTCGGGGTTTGTTCGCTTTAGTGGGGATTTTAATGGGTTTTGTTTATCATTTCCTCCTGCCTTTACCCTGAAGCTAAACTTCGGTCGCAATGAATACTACATTCACCGTGTCTAATATTAAACTGCTCACTTTTTGCCCCTAATCTTCTCTCTGTGACTCATTCTTACACTGCTGGGCCGTACAACCAAGGCTTGAAATATTTGTTGGCTGATATAATATAGATTCATCTGCCGTACTAAACTGATTATTCAGAAAGTTTAACGAGTCAAGCCGATGGTCCAACAAGTCAATCAGATCGATAGATGAGTTATCCAGAGGACTCCCGCGTTTGACGCGTCAGTGCTCTGCGTCTCTGAAGTCAGCGCTGGTTTTGGTTCACTTACCGACGACTGTCAAAGCCTCACAGGCAGAAACTAAATCAAAAGACTTCAGGGTTACACTCAAACCGTCTAATTTCATTATATTCGTCTTATTATTTACGATACGACTGCACCCATTGTACCGTATGAGAGCGTTAACAATATGTCAGAGATAGGCGCACGGAATGGCAGATTTGAACAATAAAGACAGACGTATTTGTTTATTCTGTTTATTCTCAGTGCCAGGAAGTTGTAACCTCTGACTCAAACATTAAGTATCCGCAAACTATAATCTACTTCTGCAAGTATCATCTGTTTTTGTAAGACTAATCCGTCTTTGCAAAAAGTTTAAAGTGATCTTTTTAAGCAATATTTGTTCATATTTGCATGAAAACAATACTCAGAAGGGCTGCCAGAGCTGGACCAGTACGATAGTGCAGAAACCTCCATTACCATGAATCTCTCCTGATTGAAGTACAAACGATGCAGAACATATCACCCTTAGCATCAACAGAACAAGTGCTACCAAATGTAACTAAATGAATATTTTAATGAAATTCCCTGCTTGACTTGGCAGTAGAAATGTGCCTTTGGGGCTTATACACACTGTTTTTGTGTTCCTTAAAGCTCCCAATCAGCATATAGAATTCAGCCATTTGGAATCATGCATAAACCACATGTTATTATCAAACAACCTGTGGTTGGTCCGTTCGCTTTCACGCCACATACCACCTCCAAATGGTTCCACCTCTAACGAAACATCGCCATCCGAATGGCAAGTTTTAACCAGGGTGGCGACCCTTGTCCTGCGACCCAAGCCAAGGTTGCACTAAAGGTTGCCATTCAAGGAATCGAATCGGAGGAGGTGAGCCTCACCTTTGTTTTTCTGGCCTCACTTGATTTGTCGCCCGCAATCCCGTGAGGCCGCAAATGGACAACAAGGCAATAACTGGAGGTTGAGACCTCCCCTCACTCCCTTCTCTCTTTTCCTTTGTTTTCTTCTCTTTATTTCCAAGAAAAAGCTGAAGCCCAACGTGACCTTGTTCTGCTCATTTCACCTCCGAACTGCGCCTCACTGAGCTGTAAAAGAACAGATATAAAACAGGATAATTGGCCGTCTATCTCGGTGGAAGAAAAACAGGAGGAGGATGGGAAGATACAGTGAAAGTGATGGAGGGAAGAAATCGGTGTTGAGCGGTAAAGATGGTTTGGAAATGTAACCAGATAAAGGGAGAGGGAAGAATGAGGACGAAGACTGGGGTAATGGAGGAAGAGTGGGAATAAGGGGAAGAGAATAAGAAAGAGGTGAGTGTGGAAGGAAGGAATCAGGCAGAAAGAGGAAAATGACAGAAGATTAAAGAGAAAGAAAAGTAGAAGGAGGAGGTCACGTTTATCACTGAACCCATAAAGACCCTGTCACTCTAACGATGGGGGCAAATGGAGGGTGAGAGCTGGAGAAGAAAGAGAGGCGATAGGTTGGAAGGTGAAAAGAAAGAGTGAGAGACCGCAGTAAAGGATTCCACTATATCAATATGAAAGGGAGAGAAAAAGAGCAAGAAGGGGGAGCAAAGGGGTGATTTTGCCAATAAGATGTTCTTCTGCTGGCCTTGACTGCTTCTCCAGCACCTCCACTTAACGTTTTTTTTACTGCATGTAACACACATATAAAAGCAGTGGACACATGTTTCGGCCTCCACAGCGTTTAGGAAATGTTGCCAGCAAAAGACAGCTCCTCCAAAACTTGTTTTTAGGAGATCTTAAGATCTTAAGGGACATTTCAAATGACATATTCGCAAAAACGACATCTCATGACGTCTCATGACAACATGTAGAGGAGGTCTAGACCATAGACCGTACAAAAAGAGCTCCCCAAAAGTGAAGCAAGAGCACCTGGTGGCTGGCTGCAGTATAGGTCTTAAGCCCTCAGCAGAAATCACATTTACAGCCAGAAGCTACTTTGGTTAATATAGATCAGCTCTTCCATTATTTCAGGAAGGACTCGGCTCAAACTAAGGAGTATTCCTCAGATACATTTTTCCCTATAATTTGAGGTAGTTCTTATCACACAGGTATATGTTAGCGTTCACTTTTTCTGGCGAATTCCTTTCTAATTAGTCGTTTAATGCTGTATAAATGTGGTAACACGCCATGATTGACGGCTGAACTCCGCGGGCTCGATACCGTGGCCCTGCTTCCCGATCGCTTTTGCGCAGACCCTGACTTCGAATGATGTCAGCAGTGCAAGATGGCAGCGCTCATGTCTCTTCTTTTTTGTACAGTGGAGGTAGCGGCGATGCGTCGGTCATCTTCCTCAGTGCCAGTGGCCTCGATCAAACTCTTTTGTCATCGGTTGATTTAGTTATTATTAGTGGTAAACTCAGCACTGTCACAGGAGGCAGAAGACTCAGAGCAGACCCCAGTTTTAGGTGGGGGGCCATCTGCCTTGCCTGGGTGAGCTGAATGAAACAGAAGCACTTTTAACGCAGAGGCCTTTATTTACACAGAACACCACACCACTGGCATCGTGGCGCCCCACAGAGTGATTTTAGATGGCTTTAGAGAAGTGTGATGAGTGTGACATTTAAGCCACATTTCCACCAATCAGTACAGATTCGACACGGCACACTTGGGAACGGTCGGCTGGTGGGGTAGCGTGACATCATAGAAACGTGACACAGTGTATGTATCCCTATGAAGAACCCATAACGACAAAAAAGGAAACAGTGGAGGACATCCTGCATTTCCAGTTGGTTCTTATCACAAAAAGTACTCAGGATCTGTTTGCGACACAGCTGCAAAAGCTCCCAAACCTCATGTTTTCTTCACACCATTTCTGGGTGTTAGTCTCCCTGCTGCTAGACGCTTTTAAATCTCCCAGTAGTAGGGACAGCTGCGTGTCGTCATTGCACCTCGCCAGCTCACTCCATTTCTACAGGCAGTTGATTCGGTGCTGTTAGTACCTCTGATGCTGTCTCAGAGGCACGACAACTTTGACTCCCCATTAAGCCTCCGTACACACAAGCACAACAGAGGTGCAACAGGCCCAAATCGAACAACAATTTCTGTTTCTTATCTCTGTAGGTTTGGTCATAGGGGTTTCATGATTTCACTTCTGAAAATAAAGTCGCTCAATTTCAATGTTTCAATTTCTTTTTGAGAGGGGGCAGTTTTGTCATGTTGGAACTGAACTGATAACAAAATCAGAGAGACGGGTGTTTTCTCTGTGCGGATTTGTGAAAACTAACATTCTAATTGGTTAATCTACCTTTTTTTTTTTTTGTTTTTACCATCCAGGACATTTAATGTTGGATTATCTAGTCCTGAAACTAAAAAAATACCCTAAAGTCAAACTTTAAAAGGCCCGATCCTTTTAGAATGGCTGTAACTGACGGTTGTCAGAGTATAAAACTAGTGATCGGGCCTTTACAAATCCAGATACAATACATACAACAACGGCAGAGCTGTCAGCGCTGGAAAAAGAAAAAAGAAAAAAAAGATCAAATCTTTGGTACAGCAAACTGTGACTCTCCTGTTTGGTCAATAATTAAAGGACTAATGCAGTCAAATCTGTCTAGATCAGGCTGTGTGTCGTCATTCTGTCTTTTATTTAAACCCCATAATAGATATGCAAATACCAGCAGGGTAGAGCTCAGATTTCACAAGAAATGGGACACAATGATGTGATCTGCCATGTGACTTGTGAAGTGCATGTATTAACACGGTTGGGATGAATGAAAAGCTGTACACGTGCGTGTGTGCGAGAGAGAATGTGTCTGTTATAACTGTGGTTTGTTCAGAGTACACGGTGTAAATTACACATCCAGTAGCTGCTGGTGGAACTGATTTAGGACCACATACACATGGATGTACATTTTTGTGCACACACCCACACAGACCAACAGAAAACTGCACAAATTTTTTACAAAAGCACTTTTCACACAGGCTCTGTCTGACTCCTACACACACACACACACAGAGGCGGTGTCAGCCGAACACACAGATCCATGGTGACAGGGCTGCAGTGCAGTGGATTAATACACTTAGTGTTCCACATGTCAAACTGCATCACCGCCATCATGAACATTTCAGGCATCTCTCTCTCTCTCTCTCTCTCTCTCTCTCTCTCTCTCTCTATGCTTACGTCAAGCACCACAGGCAGCTGTCGAATCCTCCCGCCATCCAGTCAACCAGTCGGTCACCCAGCATACCGGCAAACATCGAGCTGACAGCCCGGCACCCACCCGCATGTGCGCTAACACAGGGTACCAACTGAACTGCCAGCACAGAAATACCCAGAAGTACCACGATATGAGCCAACAGATAATGCAAGCAGACAGCGAACGAACTGGCTTCACGGCCGGTAAAGTCATTAACCAGAGGGTCAGCGAGCCATGTAGCCAATCACTCCGAGCCATAAAGCTAACCAGTCAGTCAAAACTAGATTATGACCAGTTCAATCATTAACGAGCTCGAATGAGTTCCAGTACAATGAAAGCCCAATTCCTAGATCAGCCTCTTCATTCAGAGCCACAGCAAAGTTTAACAGGTTCCTCCATGGCTTATTCTCTGTCATCCCACCAAATGCGCTGAAATCCATCCAGTTGCAATTGTGCTGAGAAATAATTAGACAGGGTTGAAAATATACACTCACCTCTTTGAATAGAGGTAACTTGTCAGGGTACAATGCAGTTAGCAGTTCATTAGCTGAAATCCATACTACACTGGATGTATCTGATAGTCCGTGTCAGGAAATTTGGCTGAGCGTCAGTCAATTGCACAAAACGTGTACATGGACTTGGATATTTGCCTTTGGACAAGGTTTTTTGGCCAGTTGAATAAAGTTGAGAATGGAGACAACAAAAGCTCTAGGTTCAGATTTTTCTTTGCTGTCTAGTGAAAACGGAGATAAGTCAGATTGCGCTCCCATCACGCATGCGTAAGACGTGGGGAACTATGGCAAGTCTAGTCTAAATTTGTCAAAATCGAAGCAGTTGGAGCAGACTATAATCAGCGTTCTTACAACCTTCTGCAAGGCTTACCCACAAAACAGCCGTACATATACACACATACACACACATATACCCGCTGCTTTGCCAACCAGTCTGGTGTCCAGCAAGCCAGGCAAACAGACAGCTAACTGACCTAGCAGAGATCAGTTTCTCACCAAACTAAAACAATACCGTTTGTTTTCATGATTCATTCTGTTTCCTGTTTTGTTTTGGTAACCAATCTTGTTCCTCATTTCAGACGCTGCTCTGCCCTAATGTGTTTCATCTGTGTCTCATTGTCTTCCCATGTGGTTATGGCCTGTGTCATCCCCTCAGTCCATGCTAGACAATTTACCCGCTCGTCTAGTTCCAGCATATTCTCCTTTAATAGTCTCCAGTGTGATTGAACCTTCTTTTGAATGTCCATTTTTTTGCCTCTATTTTGCCGTTTTGCCTGAGTTTGGACTGATTAATCTTGTACCAACCCTTTTAAGTAACTTTGATTTGCGCTTCTCTGCGTCTTGATGTGGAGTCTAGTTTTAGCCTGTTTAGCCAGTAGTAACTACCTGAAAGTCTTTTGAGGTAGTTCACCTAGTTTGGGATATACAACATTGAAAAGGGAAAAGCACTCTGGATATGCAGTGGACAAATACAGTTCCCTTTATAGGGTAAATGGGCAGGTTATATTAGTTTTCAACGTGCCTCCAAATTAGGCAGAGACGAGAAAGAAACAGTAAGAAACAGTAAGCAACTGTCCAACCAGTTCGACCAGTCGAGCCGCCCACAACTCTCATAATACCCAAGAGCTGGATAAACAAGAAGTCAACACCCCAGTCACAGAGCCAACCGGTAAACTGGTCATTCAAGGTCGATAAACAGCCCAAGGTTGATGCCATAAGAGGCCTGTCACATGGAGAACGCCGCTGCCATGAAAAAGGTGTCATGTGTCAAGATCACAGGGCGTCACAAAGCACTTGAGTACATGCGTGCTGATGCATTAATTTCTCTTGTGGTATGGCTTCAGGCATACCTGCGTGCGCCTGTAGCGGTGCAGATAGGAGGTGCTGAGGAAGCTGGGGGTCAAAAGGGAAGCAAACTGTAACAGTGGCTGCATTCATGCCATTTTGTGCTGCTGTTAATTTTGGCCCCGTGCACAAGAGGGCTGCAAACGCCCAAATATACTCACATGTTGGACCTCTAGCTGGGGCCTGGGATTGCCTGTGGCTCCGACTGTGTCTTTTACATTGCACAACCTTTTTGTTTTATGAGTGAGCAACAGCAGGCCTGAGTTTTGGGAACGGGTTTACGGTTTTGAGATATCTGGGTTGAATACCAAAGGTCAGCAAAGCTCAGTTAGTAGCACACATGGTTGAGTTGCCCTTGAACATGACGCGCAACCGCAAATCACCAGTGTGCTATCCTAGTGCATTGGGAAGTAATAAAACTATTTTAATTGCACATTCGACACAGAGATAGCAACAGAAATTTTTTTACAAGCAGCCAAGGCAAAGAAAGGTAAGGTGAGTCAGAGAAAATCAAAATTAAGAACAATTACTGTCAAAAGAAACAAAATGAGAGAAGCTGCTTTCAAGCTTTGAAGCAGCCTGACAGAACACGTATTCGACCTCCTGAAGTTACCCCAAATGTATCATGATATGACCCTAACTATGAAAATTGAAAAAAAATGTAAAATATTTTTAACTCAGCAAGAAGCTCTATGAGGTCTTTATATACCCATTTAAAATCAAATCAAGCATTTTCAGAATGTTGATATTCAGTACAGATCTCATTAAATATACATTAAAGACTTTCCCTTTTTACATTATGGCGTTGGGTGTGTCTTTAGATACAACTTTGCTATTAAAAATACATTTGAATGTATTTTGATGGTGTCAACACACCATCAGAGGTGTCAATGAAATCCGCAGTTTGAGTCCTGCCATGTGTTGAAATCCATCTTTTCATCTTGTTTTATATGTAACACGTTAAACGCAAGAAACACCTGTACTTTGATCTACACAAAGCTCAGGTTCTGTCAGTGAAAGTACAGTATCTTCTCCAAACAAGCAGGGCTCTAATGCTTTGCCCGCTATAACACATGTCCACTCACTTTCATATTGACGGGCTCAGATAATGCAGTCCTGACCATTTTACAAGAGATCTAAACGTGCATTCATGTAGCGGAGTGACAGGTAACTCATTTACTGACTGCGACTGTCAGCCTGCATCATCAGCACTAAATGGACACACAGGGAAATCTAATTTTGGTGACCGACGTCACGTCTGAAACCAAGCAATAACCAGCTGTAATGACACCCAGGTTGGAACCGCAGAGGAGATACTGTAGTTGTTGTGTGGTCATCACATTTCACCGCCTTTTCCAACAAGGAAACGAGCGCAGATAAACCTCCAAATTCTTCTCTCCTGGCTGAGTCCTGGCTGCAACTGCCCCCAGCTTGGTAGCGCCTGACGCAGCCTAATACCTGGTTAATCCAAAACTGTGCAAAGAGATGCAGCACACATTTCTTGGACAGTCTGTTAACACAATTACACACGGAGTTCCCCAAACTTTTGTCCATTATTTGAGGAAAAAATGATACCAAAACGCACAAACATAGTTCACACAGTTGAATTAACTGAGGTAAACCCCAGGGGATAGCTAGCGGCTAGCTGCCACACAAAGCGGCCGAGTTCTATTTATGCATACATTTTGGCCTCAAGTACTTTGAATAAGTGAATTTATATATATATAAAAAAGGAACTCAA
>KV751331.1:1221614-1256181 GCA_001698575.1 Mola mola | reverse complement strand
AGCTCAAAACACCGGCATGAACAGCAAAATGATCTATATTAACTAAAGCAGCTTCTGGCTGTAAATATGTTTTTTGCCGAACAGCTCGATGTTTCAACTTTGGGCTTTATGGGAATTGGCTCACTCTTGAAACCGGCCTCAAGTGGCCATTTGGGGAACTGCATGTTAAAAAAAAAAAATAGCTGGTTCTTTTTTGCGACGTCTCCGGTGACGTTTCAGTGATGACTTGAAAGCTGCTTTTTTGCTGTTTTTGTTGCAGCTGTTGTTTCGTGTGTACATTAGGAAATTTGGAGATATGGCCTTGCGGTCTCACATCTACTTAGGCCAGTTTGTATTTTGTAGCATTTATGTTTAATTTCAAAGTAATCGGACCCATGCCATTATCAAAAGTATTTTGAAGAAGACATTTTGATTTATACTCAATATGACAGGGCTCACTACTTTACGTTATTTTACTATTTAATGAGCCGCTCTTGAGATTTGTTACTCACTTTAGATAAATGTGACTTTTCACGGACTCTGAATTTCCTTACGTGCAAATTTGAGAATTTCAAGACTTTTCGTTAATGTAATAGTATCTTGATATGTTTATTGACGCAGATGATGCGTCAGCACATTCTTTGCTTACACCTGGATTCAGATTTCCTGGGCCAAGTCTGACTCAGCAAAGCCACGCTGGTTGTTGTAGGTCCTTTATTTGGGAATAAATGGTTTGTGTTTTAGCTCAAAGTAGACAAAGGGTGATTTCTAACCCCCCAGTGAGCAGGTCATCTCAGGAGCGGAACCCAAGACGTTCCAGATGAGGAATTTGGTTATTGTCTGTGATGGTGATGGAGCTGTAAACCCCCGTTGGACCGTGACTGTTATCCCTGAGATGGATCTCAAAGTGTTTAAAGCTAAGCCTGTTCCTTATAAACTGAGATTTTTGGAGCGAGCTTGCCCCACATGCTTCGGCTGGCTGACGACCAGGCTGGACACACACACACACACACACACACAAGCATGTGACCCCACGCAGATGGAAATAGATATACTGTAAGCACCTTAGCACACAAACATAAACACATTCTTGTGCCTTGCATTGCATTTTGTGGCTCCTGCCAAAATGAAAAATGAACCGACACCTCTTTCATGAACCGGCTTACAAAACTATTAAACACATTTGCTACACCATGATTTAATATGAGTTATGCTGTTTATCAGAAAGAAGAAAACTACTGTAATGGAGAATTAAGTTCATGCTATATTTTTTCTGTAAAACTATTTAAGTTAGGGGAACTTGTGGAAAATGTGAATTATTTTCTCACACAACTATAACTTGTGGCTATCCAACTGCATATACTGCGACCTCATATGTACACACAATAATTGACCTCCAAAATGGAACCAATTCAAGATGTCAGGTCACAATGACCATGACCTTTGACCTCCAAAGATTGAGGTCTCCTGATCAATCGGTGACCTGGATTTTTTTTTTTGCAGTCAGAAGTGTGGCCCGTTTGAGGCTACAGTGACCTTGACCTTTGACCTATCATCTCCAAAGTCCAATCAGTTCATGCTTGAGCCAGAATGGACATTTATGTAAAGTTTGAACAAAATCCTTCAAAGCGTTCTTGAGATATCGCGTTCACAGGAATGGTCCGGAGGGACAACCTGAAAGCATAACACCTCTGGCTACGGCCGGCGCTGCACGGGGGCGTAAAATGGCGGAAGAAAAAAAACTTGTGGCCCTTATTGCCTTGCGTATTTTTTTCATTTTGACAACAGATTGCGGTTTCCATAACTTGTGTCTTGCGTGCCCAAAAAGTCAGTTATTGCAGGTTCACTTAATACTCATGCACAACAAAGCAACAATCTCAAAAAGACATTGGTATTTCCTTTATAAAATCAGCTGATTTGCTTCGTCCAGACTGTTAGTGGTGTGGTCAGATTTGGCACCTGCTGACCTTCGACTCGGATTGTAAATTCTCTATCGCCTGTTTCTAGGTTCCAACGTTTAACTGCCTGCATGAACGCATTTCCTCTGGATCCATTTAAAACTGCCTAGAGATGTGAGCACATCCGCGGCCGCTGTTCCAGAGTGCGTTAGCGGAAGGCTTACATGTCAACAGTGACTCAGCCTCACCCGTTGTCACTCAACAACAAGCCTGTTTACAGTGTAAGCAACCAACGTAAAGGATTTCAAGCGAAGCCCAAACAGAGCCGAGCCTGATAGGGGAGACGGCGATCCAATCGGAGTCCATGGGAAGCAGCGCCGCCGTATTGACTCAACAGTTTAGCGGAGAGGACCATGGAAAAACATGCAAGTATCACATGATGGCACCCGATGCTGCAGGTTTGGTGCTCGGTAAAATGATCCTCTGCTGCCAGACTTTCCGCCCTTCAGAGATGATTTAGAGCTGTACATCGAGACTTTGCGTAAATTCAGCTGACTGAGGTCTACGTTTATCATCAGATGAGGGATTTATAATGTCTTATGAAAACCCCATTGACTACACTTAGATTCATTGGCAAGCTCTCGCCAGATACTCTCCATTTGGTACCAAAACTTTACAAATGTCAGGGTGGACACTTTACATTTGCATTAGACATTAAACGTTTTATTAATGTCTAATGCAATTTAAAGCTGTGCATTGAACTCAATCTAGAATAAAAAGGCTGTTCCCATCTGTTCCATCTCTATGTGAAAAACTGGCCCTTCAGTGAAGCCGCTCATGTCCTCTATAGAACGCAGTGTAGTTATATTTTTCATATAATGTCAGAAGTTAACTTATCAGTTCATCCAGAAGCACAAATTGAAAATTTCTTCACACATCTGAGTCATAACTTCAAACTGTGTCGGAGAGAATTTCTTGTTTACTCCCTGATGCCAGCCAGCACACTGGGTGTCCAAGGTTGTTTTTTTTCCCTTATTTTGTTGCTCTATTTTTCTTTCTTTTTCTTCTCTCTCAATGTTATTTTCCATAAGTCTGTAAAGGAGAATGGTGTCCATAATAGTTACAGATATTCCTGAATTATCATTAAACTATGATTGTGCATATACCAGCAAATTACTATCATTAAGGACTTATTTTATTTGGGATGAAATTTATTTTTGTATGAATGTTTATTGAGTGTTTATTGAATGATTATTGAATGTTTATTACATGTATATGTTTTTTATTATTATTGTTATTATTGAATTTATTGAGGGTCATAATATACTCCTATCTCAGTAAAATGTTGAAACGATGAACATTTTTGTGCCATTGCTGAGCTGTTTCTGAATTTTACTGTTTTCCAGTCCGGATTTAAATATTTGACAGTTGTTGTCGAGTATTACATTAGTTTAAAAACCACCAACGGACAAACTCTGCCGGAGCTGTGACACACATTTGTCTCTGCGGTCTGGATTTCACTGAATGTTTTAATTAATCTCCTTCAGAGTGAGCCCTTGTTCTGCAGCATTCACACTGAGAAATGCGAGGTGCCGATCTAGACGCGCTTGCAGCATACCTGCGCGTCTGTCCACACCTATCCGGGCCCCTCTGATTCTTTACGTGTTCTCCACCTGCTAATTATGTGTCTGGCACACACGCGGGGCGGAACACGGGCTGCTGGGAACATACAGTACCGTGCTGAACTACTGTTGTTGTCTTGTTTGCAGTGCAAGGCTTTTACATGTTGTGTAAGTAGAACATAAAAAGTTCCTCGCCGGTGTGGGAGAGTGTGGAGAGTTATCATCTGCGCTTAATTAAAGTTTTCTGTCATGGAACACCTGAATACAAAACAACATACATTGTGAACATTTTAATTTAAGTACTTATACTTTACATTATTATATAAACTGTAATTGCAGCCCTTTTTATTTTCACCCAAGAGGCCACAAAAGGTTGGATATGTTGAAGAGAGAGTTTAGCAGTTTCCTATCACATATTATGAAATGTTATATCTGGCAAGTCTCTGATATATTTATAGCGAACATATGCTTATAGTTTATGGAACATTAAATTGAAATTCAGAACCTTAATCAGGGTACTTTATTAGCCTAAATCACAGACCAGAGTCACGATATGTTTTTGGAGTCCTGAACTCCAACGGCTCCAATGTTGTACATGAATGTAGAAAACATATGTTTTGTAATGTAGTTTGTTTTTACACTTGACTGAGAACCAACATGTTTCTGTCCTTGTTTGTTTTTTGTTGTTTTTTTCAACCTAACTAACTAAATAACGACCTAAGGTAGTTCGCCAACTGGGTTAATATTAGCTTTACCCTCTGAATAAGTGGTTGACGACTCTGCTAAAATAGGTCACAGATATCGTAAAGTGCGTGTTTCAACTTGAATGACGGCATTTGTTATTTGTTGCTCTGTGTAAATTTGTTGGCTCAAGGGCGCTCTCTGTTGCTGGGGTAGTCAGTGCAAAGTCAGTGGCAGGGATTTGCAAACAATATGAAAAAGATAATGAATAATTACAAGAATCTCAACCAGAAACACTATTTCTGGATATGAATCTGAAAGGTGGAGAATCTCCTGAACCACTCAAAGCCAGCACACAGAAGTTTAAATGTTTTCTTTTGATGTTCACCAACTTTTAGATATGCTCAGTTTGTTTTTGTTTTTTCCCAAGGGAACCGTCAAGTCGCCACAGATACACAGGACCTGATTGTGCAAAGTCAGTACATCACAGTAGCTAATGAGTATTTTTGTTGTCCAGCTGGGAAACAGTTGCTTTGGAAACATCATGCCGGGAATATTTTGGATCCCGTTTCTGATCCTGTGTTTTTCCACCTAGTATCACCAGATACCAGACAAGACAAACATTTCCTTGCTTGGCAGGCCTTCATCACAGGCAGATGATGCTGGTGTTTGCTCCCTCTGTTCTCTGTCTCACACTGTGTCAGTGTGTGTGCAGTTTGATAAAAAGTTCCCAAAGGCTCATGCTTCACTAAAAGTAAAGCTCGAATGCTGGAGAATTGACTTTATTAAAAGTACATTTCTGGCAATAAATGTGTTGAAGGAAAAGTAAAGGTAGATGTACATGCAGTATATTTACATGCCTGCATTGTTATGTAAACAATACAAAGATCAGATGTGATGCTCAGCATCAGAGTCAGTGCATTTCACAATCTGTCTCTCAAAGACTCTGATTCAAAATGGTCTGCAAAGTAAGTGCAGGGGAAGTGAAATAATGCAGAAAAATAAGTTAGTTAAAAATAAGCTATGATTGACACTTCACTCACACGACTCCGCCCACAAACGACATTGTGAATGTAGCTCTCACATGCATATTATAGACTTTGACCAGAAAGTTGAGCTTTTCTTCTTTGGGACATCTCAGGTATAGTTGAAATCTCAATATTTTACTCACCAGGTTTGAAAGCTTAACAGACGTAGCAACGGTAACTGAGGGGGGCGGGGCTTAGCAAAGGGTCCATCCATCCATTTTCTACCGCTTATCCTGTGAGGGGTCGTGGGGGGGATTGGAGCCTATCTCAGCATCTTTGGGGTCACCCCGGACAAGTCGTCAGTTCATCGCAGGCCTGACATACAGACACAAACAAACATCCACACCTACGGGCATGTTTTTGGACTGTGGGAGAAAACCCACGCAGGCACAGGGAGAACATACAAACTCCACACAGAAACACCCTGACCCGGAATCAAACCCAGGACCTTCTTGCTGTGAGGCGACAGCGCTAACCACTGCACCAATGTGACGCCCTCTATATTAAATTCTAAATACGGAGTGAATCTTCCCAATAATTTCACTGTTAAGTCTAAAAAGTTGGAAGTTGAACTTGAAAGGCAGTCAAAATTCAATTGATTAAAAAGATGGTATCCTTATAAGGAAAGCATTGAAAAAATTAATTGTGCAACATTGTTTCTGATTCATATGAATCATAGGAATCAAATAGCAGCAATGACTCAGACGGGGTGAAGCTGAATGCATAAAGAAATGGAAAAAGTTATTACAGATTTGGCATTGAAACAGATTTCTGTTTTATTTTGTAACCTAAACCCTATTTTATCAGCTTTGAGGTTCTATAGCTTCACAAAATACATGTTATTATTATTATTGTTATTATTATTTTAAATTACCAATTAGCTCGACATACAAAGCAGCGGCAAGGGACAGAACATTGGAATCAAATCGTTTTTGTGGCCACTAACTAAAGTCAAAATATTATTTAATGTGTTCAATATAGCGTATATACCTACGGGGAGACACCCATCAGCGTTAATCAAAGTTCTCGATTTATTCTAATACAGATCTGTTTGTCTTTCATCTGTTAAGCAATGTTCTGTTGCATCGTATTGAAGTTTTACACCCTGAAAATGTGAAAAATACGGCTCAGGTTGAAAATGAGAAGAATTCTCCTTTAAGCTTCAAAGGTAGTCAAAATTTTTTCAAACTGACATCTTAAAGACCTTGTTGATCGACTGAATGCAAATCATTGCCAACTTCTTCTTTATATCTCATAAAGCACTGACAGAAGAATCAAAATGCCAGAGTGGCTTGACAGAGACAGAAGAGCTGCACAAAACCAACTTAGAGGGTTGTGAACGAGAGGCGTCCACCTGTCCACTGATCTGTTTATCTGTTTGTCTTTAATTGAGGTATTTTCTTCCCTTTAGCCACTCCCCCCTTTGCCTGTTCTGACCTGCTGTCACCACTAGGCGGCTACAGGAAGAAGGAAACTCCTGTCTTCAGAAGACTGATGGACGCCGACGTATACAAATAACTTTCTGTCTGTCTGTTTTTCCCTGATAAGAGACATGGAAGAAGCATTTAACGGTACCCAACTTCAATCACAGACTTGCTTTAAGCATTCTGTGATGGGCGCTTAAACCACCCACCATCCCACCATCCAGCTTCCAGTGCCGCTGGCAAAAAAGGACAGTGAAGTGAAAGTTTGAACACTAAATCTTAAATGGGTTTAGTGAAGTTTATTTGCATATTATGTGAAAAGACAATAATAATAAAAGATAAAGGATGACGTTTAGAGATCTCATGACCTAAATGTAACCCAAGCTTCGATGGCAGCCGCGGCAGATTGAGCAACTGTAGTAATAGTTGGCTTTGTGTAGTATTTCCATTGTCCATTGTGCTATTTGTAGGTGCATTTTCCTTTCCTCTTCCTCTGTATTTACTTAGTTGCGCTCTTAAATGCATCATCTGATTTCCTCCTAATTTACTTCTGTGGTAAAAAAAAAAAAAAAAGTGTGCCACCTGCTGACTATCTCGATGAACTAACTCCTAATATTCCGTAACGGATGAAAACACACCTAAATGCACATTTTCTTTTCTTTCTTCAATTTTCAGAAAATTCTGTAAAATTGTACGTTTAACAGGAAACCCAGCCAGTATTACAATACATTAAAATACAAGAATGATTTGTCAACATATGAACGCTACCTAAAATACCAGGACGGTCAATGAGTACGTGTTTGGAGAGAGAAACACAAGCAGATAATCAATAACCATTCACAGTTTGCATCACGGTTCCAATCTAGCATCGGCTGCAGTGTGTGATCTGATTGATTACACTCTGCTGCACATTGTTCATTGTTTAATTATGTGTATTCCACACACAGTAAAAGTAAAGTTTTTCTTTACCTCCACCGACCAAGGCTAACAGGTTTTATCCTGCTCGCAGATTCAGCTGTTTTTTATCTGTGTAACAGAGGTTTCCGCTACTTTAGAACAACCCACCTGACCTAGCTGGTCTCATCAAACGTTGATGTTTTATCGCATCTCTCTGCCTCTCATCCAGAAGGTAGCCAGCATGTGCATGTGATTTAAAACCACTTAAGTAGGAGGTCATGGAAAATAACTGCACAACACGACTAGTTTAAACACACTTGAGAGACCTGAGTTCATGTCCTATATGACACCAGCACAGACAGGTTTGCTGCCGCACAGTGCCCAAGAATCTGTGGTTGCATTATAAAATAAGTTTGAAATTTATTTCACTATTTTTTGGCAAACAGGGTAAATTCAACAGTCAAAAACCATAACTTGTAAAGGTTATGGTGTAAAGCGCCATATATGTACCGTTTAGGAATTACAGACATTTCTATCTAGAGTGCCTCCATTTTTAGGGTCTCAAAAGTATTTGGACAAACTAATATAATTGTAACTATAACTGTAGTTTTCATTACTTGGATGAAAATTATTTGCAGTCAATGACAGCCTGAAGTCTGGACATCACCGTATTCTGTTTCATCCCTGGAGAGGCATTGCCAGGTGTTCACTGCAGCCACCTTGAGCTGCTGCTTGTTCGTGGGTCTTTCTACTTTAAGTTTTGTCTTCAGTAACTGAAAAGCGGCTCTACTGAGTTGAGCTCAGGTGACTGACTTGGCCATTGAAGAATATTCAACTTTTTTGCCTTCAAAAAGTCTTTCGCAGTGTGTTTAGAGTTAGAATTAGTTAGAGTTAGTTGTTTAGAGAGTGTGAAGAGCCGTCCTATCTGTTTTGTAGCATTTGGCTGAATGTAAGCAGAGACTATAGCCCTATACACCTCAGAATTCATCCTGATGCTTCTGTAACCAGTTACATCATCATTAAGCAGAAGTGAGCCGGGTTCCATTGGCAGCCATACATGCCCATCCCATAACACTGCCTCCACCACATTTAACACATGATGTGGTGCTTTGGATCATCAGCCCTTCCTTTCCTTCACCACACTTTTCTCTTCCCACCATTCTAATACAAGTTTTTCTTGGTTTCATCTGTCCAAAGAATCTGATTCTAGAACTTGGGAGCCGTTTTTTACATGTTTTCTTTCAAAGTCCATCCTGGCCTTCCTTTTCCTGAATGTTCCCAGTGGTTTGCACCTTGTTGTAAACCCTCCGTGTTTTCATTCATGAAGGCGTCTCTTGATTTTAGACTTTGACATTGATACACCAAACTTTTCCAGATAATTCTTGACTTGTCCCCATGTTGTGAAGGGTTTTTCTTCACCAATAAAGGATTCTGTGACCATCCACTTCAGTTGTCCTCTGTGGTCTTCCAGGCCTTTTCATGTTGTCGAACTCACCAGTACATTCTTTCTTTCTAAGAATGTACCAAGTTGGAGATTTGGCCACTGCTAAAGTTTTTGCTCTCTGATAGATTGATTTTGTTTTTTCAGCGTAATGATGGCCTCCTTCACTTGCATTAATATCTCCTTGGACTTCATATTGACAGCTCCAGTCCAGCCAATGCCAATTCAACACCTGAGAACAACTCCAGACCTTTTATCTGCTTAATTTGTCTTGAAGTAACTATGTACTGTGTATAAAATGGCTGTAACCTAAATATTTCAAGTTTTTGTAAAACCTTTTAGATTCAAGCTGATAGTCTGCACTTCCATCACATCACAATTGTTTTATTTCAAATCCACTGTGGTGATGCATGGAGGCAAAATGATATAGACATTGTCCAAATAATTAATTGTACACACCTTGTACTAGCTTAATTCACTGGAAGCTCGATCATATGGAGGACCAACTTTCACTGACATCATTTTATTCAAAATGAAAAAGACAGCAGAATTTGACTGACATAAAATCACAATTTTTCATCAGCGATGAGCTGCTCTGAAAGTGAAATCAGTCAACAAACTGGATACTGTTGTGTTCAAGCTGTATTGAAGGAATGTAAAGAATCAGGAGGTCTATTTTCACTCGCATAAAATGTGAGCCTCTTCCTGGTGCTACCCCTGCTCCCTCAAGAGCGTTTGTCCGAATTATTTTCTGCACGTCAGGCTCTACAGAGATGGGAACCAGATTGGATAAAGTCCCAGGAGTGGAACTGGTCCGGAATGGAAACACCGGAAATCAGACCTACTAAAAGCTTTGTCTCAAAATAGTGCGTGGAACCAAAACAGAAATGTATAAACATCAAAACAAGTGAGTGATGTTTAAAGACTGTTTGAAGGATGATGATACTCACTCTCCATCTTTACGTCTCGCTCTAACAGCACTCTCATCTCGCAGGCTGAGTTCACGCTGACACGCTCCAGTCATGTATTAAACATGAGCTGCTGCCAGCTGCTGCCAGCTGCAGCCGCGCTGTGTTGGTGACGAGGTGAATCGGGGTTCAAAAGAGTGAAAATTCATACTTTTGCAGAAGTTTTTGTCCCACCAGGATGAAAAGAAACAACGGGAACAAATGTTACTTTATATCCAGGAAAAGTTAAAAGATGTTTCTGTCCTGCTACTGACAAGGCTGCATTTCCTGTTTCTCATTTAATTTCCCATAGAAGATATCTGTATTTTGTTTTGTTTTTATTTTCAGCATAGTGAGAGCATGGCACATTTATCAGACATTCACCTATAGAAAGAAGTACAGGAGGAACTAATTTAGCTGTTTACCGAGATACATTTCAACCCAGAACCACAGTTTAGGTAATATTCCTTTGGATCATCATCCAAATAGGGGATGATAACACAAGTGTTCACCGCTGTAGTTTGGGAACTTGTAGAAATTGCTGAAAAAACAAAGTCAACAAGATCTTTGCATCCGTATTCAGCTTTTCAAGCATTTTGCTAATTTTAGACATACTGGCACCAACGTCAGGTGACTGTCGGTCACAGGATGGTTAAGTTCAGGCGTAAAAACTACTTGGTTGGGTTTATAGGAAACAAAAACTTGTTTTAAGTTAAAATAAGTGTAAAGGGTTGAAAATGTAAAACAGTATAAATTGAATTAGAGAAATAGACACCCGTATTATTTTTTTAAATTTCATTGCTTATTTACTTTTCATCGATGTTCATTGCTTTAGCTTAATCATCAAAAGTCATTGCGCTTCATAACGCTGCTATGACACACCCAGGCCGCTAGAGGACGCATGGCGCTTTGTGGTAGAGAATAGGAAGAATAATAGGAATAGGAAGAATAAATCCTGCTGCCGTTAGGATAACACCAGCACAACGTGTGTCTTCCTATTTTCCTACCACAGGTCGGTAAATATGCCTTAAACTGAGTAGACATGCAGGAGTTTAAGAGTTGCACATGTGACTTATGAGAACGTTTTGTATGTGAGTCAAAGAAAATAGAAGTTAAGGCATGTATGCTAACTAGCTAATGCTAAGCCGACCTGCATCGTGGTGGGCGAAGGAAGTTATACTAATAAGAAACAATTTACTAAAGACACTTAGTTTAGTCTGCACTTTATTAATGAAACGGTTTTCATGCAATATGTGATTTTCTGTTTGTTATGAGTAGCCAAAGGAAGATATTTGTGGTTTATTGCCAAAATAAGAAAATACTATTGTGAAGTAATAGTGCAGCACGTTGAATGAGTGGATGTTATAAGAATACGGTTGTTGCAGTTCATATCTGTGAGGAAATATGTTTGATTTATGATAAGTGAATGACACAAGAATGAAAGGAGGTTATATTGCCTATAGTTAAAAAGTCATCAGTTTGGTTAAAAATAACATTGTAAGAGCTGCTTTGTTAAAAAGTACGTTATAAAAAAACAAGTTGATTTATTATTTTCATGGATATAGAGGAAATGTGCTGAATAAGAACAGAAGAGTATGTTTTTGTTTGTTTATTGTTTTGAAGTAAATTTTTTAACGAGTCCAAATATAACAATGTGTTGTAGTTTGGTAAAGCAGAAGAATATGTGAATTTATGTTTTGGGTTTTGTGCTATTAAATGTCCATATTATACAAGAGTGGGACTGAAGCTAAGGCCATTCGTTTTGTAACTGACATCTTTGATACCTGAAGTATATTTTTGTAAATAGAGAGAATAAATCCTGCTGCCGTTAGGATAACACCAGCACAACGTGTGTCTTCCTATTTTCTTATCACAGTGCAGGCTAGACTGAGGACCTGCCGCCCCTCTGACCTTCGAGTTAGGGAGGCAACATAAACTTTCTTAATATAACATAGAAGTGAGAGTAATATAAACAATCGTGTTGCATATCACTGCACTGCACAACATCTCGAGTTTCTTACTGTGTATTTTTTAGCACAAAACTTTTAAAGTATAAAATCTTATTCTGAAAAGTGGCCACAGCTGTCAAATATGGTGAATGGAGTCAAATTACACATATACCTTCAACATATCACAACTCAGTGCGAATAAAGACAACAGTAAGACAGCACCGTACATCTTAAAGTCCTGCTCCAGCCGTTGATTGAATCCTTATAAACTCATTTCTGTTTTGTAAAATTACCTGTTACTTCTTTGTTTTTTTAATGAAACATAATCTTGCAGGCTAAAATGTCTTGGATGTAATTCCATCTAAATAGTGTCAATCTGTGAATGTGCTATTTTAACCCTTCGCCTGCAGCTGGAGTTTACCCACCTGTGTGTCTAAGTCATTTGTGGACTTTTAAACTAGTCTACTATACGCTGCACAGTGGCAAGTTTTAACACTGGAGTAATTCAGATATACATGTTTGAACCAGACAGGGATTCCCAGGGAAAAAAAGGAGGAGCTACTAGATATCGCATCAGAATCGTAAATTGCATTTCTACAGCGTTAGACTCCGCCCCCTCAAGTTGTCAGGATAGAACACCTGTCAGAACTCTTTGGGGTTTGTCATTGGTTGATTGAAGAATGAAACCAGAAACTGTCGGTGATGACAATGTCGCTTATTTCAGTCTTGATGTGTAGAATATAAAAAAACACTGAATGGGCGTGCATAATAATAAGGTTGATAAAGTGATTTCATTGGTAGAGGTCTTTAAAGGGACAGAACACAATTGTAACTGTAACACATACTGTGCTTGACCCCATTGTTTCTAATGGCTGATGATGAATGGAGAGGCAGACAGAGGAGTGTGGGTTCTAAACGACAGGACACACAAACATAGTACATATGACCAGAAACATACATCACATATGTCTGTGTGTGTGTGTTGTCCCAGTTCCAAAAATCAATGTTATTATAAAATTGATTTCATGGTTGAATCGGAATGCTGACCACTGGTTCAATATGCATGTGCCTACACACATGTACTATAATTGTTTATGTATGTTTGAAGTGTGAAATGAGTGTTCCTGAATGGTTTTGAGTGTTTCTAGAATATTCTCATGCTTATTCTGCCTGCTAAAGAATATGCTGAAAGCATAACATGACACTCAGGCCCAACAACAGGTGAGCACATCGACATTTGTCGACCTTTATAACAGTCAAAGCACGCGACCGGAGTTCCCACTGTAGGCCAAAGTAATGTGCTGTGACCCCCGAGGTCATGTGATTACTGAGAGACGTCCAGTCGTCACCGGTGAGGGCAACTGTGTCTGTCTGTCCCAACACCTCCTCCACTTCCTCATCCTCATACAAGTTGTGTTGTTGTTTTCTGTGGCGGCTGCAGTCATTGGATGTGACGTGAATTACGTTGAGCAGGCGCTCGTCCTCCACAATGTTAATTGACCTGCAAGCTGTAGCCACACATTTAGCTCCTGCTATTCAAGGTTTGGTGCTGGTAGGGTTGTCTGCCTTTGGTGAGGTGGGGAGGGGGGCTCTCTGCATCCACCGTGTGCTTGGCCAGCCAGGGGTATCTGAGACTCGACGCACTCCACTCAGCTCACGTCGACACTAACTTTGGTCATGTCCAGAAAACATCTGGCTGGGCTGAACTTTGAAGCTGAACTTGCCACGCAAAAACACAATTTTCTTTACCCATTTCTGCTTTCCATCCACAACGTTCCCGCTCCATTGCTTCCTGATTTCCCAAACTCCGTGGCTTGCTGAGTGTCAAGATGTGTTTGTGTTGTCACTCGTCAGAAAACGTAGAAGAGTTAAAATAA
Organism: Mola mola; assembly: GCA_001698575.1. Lineage (NCBI taxonomy): Eukaryota > Metazoa > Chordata > Actinopteri > Tetraodontiformes > Molidae > Mola > Mola mola. Next base: position 1,242,438 of record KV751331.1, on the reverse strand, counting down.
ATTACGTTGATGCATTATTAACATGTTTAAGAGAAACAATTAATTGCCTATGAAAGGTGATGTGTGGGATTTGTTGTGTTTGTTTTCAAATAGTTTTAAATCCTGTTTTTAATCATGCTTTGTTTAAGGTGCGCTGTGCCTCTAATCCACTTCATTTATATCTGTGTGAGTTTAATTTTACTGCAGTGAGAGACATTATGCACATGTAAAACTGACTTTAATGGCAACACGTCAGTGGACATCTGGAATGATGAGATGAGTTATGGCTACTATGTGCATCTGTGCGTACGTATATGTGTGTACGTTTGTGTGTTTAGATTTCAGATGTGGGATTACAGCATCATCATCTGGATGATAAAAGGGCAGAAGATTAAACATGTGAGCGCTGCAGGAAGTCTGCAGATTAACAGACTGTCCGCTTTGCATCCGCTTAACACTGATACTATTACTACTAGTACTTCTACTTCTACTACTGTGCTACTATTATAACTATACTACATCTATGATGAAAACTTCTGTTATACTACACTGCTTAATGCTATTACAACTACTACTTTTCCAATGCATAAAATAAGACTGCTATGTACTAATATTACTGTAATAATGGCTTTTACCAATTTTTGACTAAATAAATACATATAATTATTTCAGCTGCTGCACCACTGCTACCAACACTAACAGTGCTACTGTGCACCTTTATGTTGTGGAGTTCCCCAGGGATCAATTTCGGGACCATTAATGTTCACCGTTCACATGTTTGCATGCCCTTGAGTTCCATTGCTATGCCGATGACACCCAGTTACACATCCCATTGAAGCCTGGCACAATGGATCTGAAAAAAATCAGTTGAAATCACTTCTTAAAACTCATGTTTAATGAATGGATAATAATTGGTGGTATGTATTTTCATTTTTAATTTTAGTTTTATCTCTTCACATGTTCATTTATGTGTTTCATTGTGTTTATGTTGTTTAATTGAAAAACACTTGTTTCTGAAAGGTGCTATATACATACAATTATTATTGTTTGTTTCACTAGTAACTTGTATTGATTTTACATCTCCTGCCATTTATTACAGAGGATGTATGTACACCCTGGTCATCATCTTGCCAGCGAACAACACACCAAACGTGTCACAGTTTCAGTCTATGGTTCTGACATCCGGTCAGAGTCGTCTCTTTTGCCCGTCTGATAGGCTGTCAAGTCGGACGCTTTCCACACGCCTGGCCTGTGCTGTCAATCACTGTAACCTCTGACCCTGAATGTGTCAGCCATCATCAGCACTCCAGTCCTCGTGTCAACATGAAAACACAACAAGACACAAGTTTTCACACCTTCTTTCCTCCGCTTTTATTTCCTGTCCTCAGTCAGTCCATGAGTTCTTCGCTACTCCCTTCTGTTGTCACGGTGCTGAACCTTCAGGGCACTTTTAAGTGAATACTGGTCTGTGTAATTGTTCAATTAGCTAATCTAATGCTGAGAAAGCAAATGCACACAGCTTTTTCCCCCCAGTTTCCATATGTAATTATCTGAGTCATCCAATTCATAGGACGCATATTTTTTTCCAGCTTTCCAGCTTTCTCCGCCACTGGGATTATCCAATTTCCAGTGAATTCTAAATTCTGCAGGGAGTAGTGGAAGGAGAAAGCGAGCTGTTAGATGAAGAGCTGTAGGAGAGAGGCTGCACACATGGAGCAGCGACAGTTTTTGTGTCCTGCTGCTGTGTTAAAAACCACTCGTGCCACATGCAGCAAACAATCATATGGCAGGTGCAATTGCTGATCACTGACTTCTTAATTAAAACAACATGAGTTTGTTTAGCTTCGGTAAACAGATACAACTGCTGCTCCTGTGGTTGTGCTGCTTTAAAGAATCATGTCAAGTCTCACAGTTTAATCAGGCTTTTACACAGTCATTTCTGCAATTTGGCCATTTTCAATTGAATTAAACAAAGGATGGAAGAGGAATGCCTCATGGCATCGGTAGAGGATGAACATTAACCATGCATGTAACAATGGCCACACAGTTAATGAATAAACCACCTTATTTCTGAGTCTTACACACACACACACACACACTGCACTGACCTCTGTGGTGCCCTGCTCGCCCTTCATGCGTTTGCTGCTCTTTGTCGTTCACCCAACGCGCTGCAGATATGCTTACTTCAGCACTCTGTTTCTTCAAAGGGAAAACATGAATGGCAACACAGCCATGACACACACACAATCACACGAACGCGTACAAATGGATAACTTTAACAAAAGATCCAGTGTGGTGTAGATACGGGGCTGCCATCCACCGCGATCACCTTTAAACAGGGATTAAAGTCATGCTGAAACAAGGAGGCTCTATTTGTCAGCACAGCAACGCACTCCTTTTATTGCTTTATCTGATTTTCTGCATTCAAGAAATGTGATGTTTTCAAATGTCAAAAGCACCTCGACAGCACTGCTTCACAGACTGACGCTGATCCCGTCTGTTTATGCCAATGTGGAGCCTGCATGTCTCCAGTTGGCCCTGTATTGATTGTAAATCATGTGTACACTCTAAAACAGTGCATGGACCATTACACACGCTACATACAGTACGTGAGGATACCTTGATCACATCATACCAAAAGGCACAGGCATTCATCCGCTGCTGTGGTGGCCTGAAACCGAACGGTTGTAGGCGTTCCACCAGATTATAGATCCTGGATGGCTTCCAGTTCATCCCAGTGGTATTCAAAGCCATTCAGAGCCGTTTGTTGTGCTCGTTAGAGAGTACTGATCTGTTTGACCACAAACTGGGGAACCCGTTCCTTTACGGAGGAAACTGTTTTGTTAAGCCCAATGTTAAACCTCAGTGACTAAACCAGAACGTTGGTGTTGCTTGTGTTGAGGCCTTGATTGCTGATTTGTTGGAACTGAGAGTTTCTATCGTGTGACCGGTGCTGTGTGTAACTGTGTGTGTGTGTGTGTGTGTGTGTGTGTGGATAGGGGGGTCGTCGAGTAGCTACCAGCACAGTTATTGATGTTGGTGACCTTCAGGCCCTGAAATGATTGTGGCCTTCTCAATAATAGATTGAACTGCGCTTATGGGGAACTGCATGCGTGCATGTGTGTGTGTCTTTGGGAGAGAGAGTGATAGAAGATGACATATATACTGCTCTTAATATGAACACATTTGCGAGTGTGTGTATGTGATTTGTGTCCGTGAAAATGACTTTGTATTTGTGTGTGAGTGTGTGTGTTTACCTGTGGATTGTATGTTGCGGCTCCCGCGGGTGAGGAGAGTTCACGGCTCCAGCGCTCACGCCCCATATTTTCCTCTCCGTAGAAGGTGGGGAAGATGCACAGTGAGGTGATGAAGATGTGCGGGGGAGAGGAAGGAGCGAGCAGGATGAGGGTTAGGAGGAAGAGGAGGTGAGGCTATTTAAGTCCCAAATTTCCATGAATTTATCTCCGCTGCAGTGTTTCGGGGTGGGAGTCATGTCAGAAACAGGTTCAGGAGGGGATAAAGTAACTATTACATAATAATGTAATAATTAATGGCACTGTCTGATGGGGAGTAACAGATGTCATGTTACACCTCAGTTGCTGCTACGCAATCAAATCTTCACGTACATGCAAACAGGAGCACAAAATGACAGCCCATGATCACATGATCTCTTTTAGAGGACTTTTTTGACATGCTCACATTTTGTGAATTTTAGCATTTTTCTTTATTTTTTGTGTTTTCCAGCAAGGGTGTGAAAACTTTGTTCAGCTACTATCACTCTTGGAAGAATCAAGGGTTCTGCTCCACCACGGGCCCATATTTAACCACTGTTACATGTGGATATAATACAGCCGTGATACAGTTTAATTTTGATTCAAATTGATTCAAATGCTCAGCAATGACGCCGACTTCTTAAGAAATGATGTGTGTCATACTCCGCACACGCTGTGGTTTCGATCCCTTATACATCTTGAAATCCTCACTTTTCTGCATGATGTGTTTGCTAAAAGTCGAATTGTTGGGGGAAAAGGCTTACTCTGTGCTTCTCAGCACAGGACATGAGATGAATTTTAGTGCTACTCTTCGTCTGGGTTTGTCGCTGTCAGTCTGAGTCAGGCGTAGGAGGCCTGGGAAGGTAAAAATGCAGCAGACGGGGTGTTGAGGTGAGGAAAAAGAGGAAGAGGAGGACATGTAGAGGAAAGGCAGGGCCTCTATGTATGTTTTAGTCATCTGAGATTTACAGGGAAGTTGTGTCTTACTGCGTGAGTCACAGCTCCACTGGAGAGACACAGAAGGGATAGAGGAGCAGAGTCAGGATTTAAATGGTTCTGAGAGTCTCTGCAGTTGAGACAGATGAAGAGACAGATGAAATATTTAGTGTAATGGAGACTGCAATGGAGAGAGAGAAACAAACTGAGACAGAATTGTCTTCCCAAATCATCAAAATACAAAAATGTCTGCTTATTTAATACGACCATCAGCCAAAAATCAAGGAGTTATCAAGGAAATTTTTGGAATTTTCTTATTAAACTATTATATATTCGAATGAACTGGAGTTATCTAATAAATTGTTAAAAGCGCTATGTTAAAAATGTTTCAGCTAAATTTGAAGTTCTTTCAGTGAAACTTTTAAAAGAACCTTTTTGACATTTTCCTGAGGTGTTGGGGAAAGTAAGAAAAGCAACATAGTTGCTGAATGGGAGGAATGGTGGGGACAGGAGTCGTGCCCCCCTCTCTGTTTAAACTGCACAGCTCAGGTGTCTTTCATGCCTTTCATGCCTGAAATATGAACTCATGATGGTTTGAGGCAACAGCACTGAGAGACTGGAGGGGCCAAAGAGTTTCTGCATGTGCATGCAGCAGCACTGCAGCAACCTCCGGAGAGCAGCTCCACGTTTGGAGATGTTTTCATACGCACACAAACACATGCAAACACTGATGATTTTATTCGTGGCTCAGAATTCCAACATCATCATTAAATTTTAATAGTTAATTTTTTGCAGAAGCTCAAACTCATTAAACAAAACTGTAAAAGTGATTTCATTAATTTTATTCACATTCTTTTTTTTTTTTAATGGCCACTTGTCTTTATAGTTTTTCTATGATTATTCATATTGAAAAGTTAAAAACAAAGCTGAAGCAGCATGGCCCGTCCTGATTGGCTGATGCTGTTACCCGGGAGCCAAGCAACAAGTTTAGATTTACAGGTGCCTGCAGCAGCCAATCAAAGCCAAGGTCAGGTGGTGAGATGTCAGTGGGGTGTGATGTGTAGCTGGACTGGTACTTTGTTTACAAGGTGGGGAAGTTCCTGTGTGATTGTATCTATGAGGTGCTAAAAGCGATGTTATAAGCACCAAAGCATGCCATGTGTTTCATTTTCATATTAGGACCACTGGAGTTCCTGACCTATCACGCCACTCCACCTGCCAGCACAAACACACACACACGGCGCACACACAGGGGGGGGGGGGGGGCAGGATTATCTTAAAGACAATTCAAAACAACTTTAATGGAGCTTTAAAAGAGGCTGTGAGAAACCATCTCAGATCTTCGGAGGCGCCTGCTCTCTGTGACCAGCCAACCAGTGTGGACAGTCAGTCAGCAACAACTGGTCAGCAGAACTTAAAGTGTGAACAGGCACATATGGAGAGGTCAGCCTGACTGGACTCTTAAAGCACACAGTAAAACTTTTTTTAATCCTACAAGAAGCTCGAGCCGGGGAACCAAAATATGCACACATATACGTGTGTTTTTTTTAACGTGCTGATTTCTTTTTTGTTATTTTGTCAATGAAAATGATGATGTGAATCGCCTCTGCTGCCTACGTCATGGCTAATAGGAAACATTGGACGGAATATTTTGTGAAATTTTGCAGTTGTTTTAAGTTTCAGATGGGGGGGATACGATGTGAAACAGCCACAGTACATGCGAAGCTCAAAGGAAATGTGTGGTTCCAAAATAGATGTGCCCATATGGATGATATTCTACTGACACTCAAAGATCATTGCCAGACAGATAAGATAACAGCAGTTGAAATAACTGGTGTTTACTGCACTGTGCAGGGCAGCCAGTACATACAGTTCAGCAGACTGTGTAGCAAGCCAGCGTCTGTCAGCTACGTAGCTTTCAATGTGTTTATGTTGTTGTAATTCTTTGTTCCCGCCTCAATCAATCCAACCAGGCCAAAGACTACTCAAAATCCACAATACACCCATGTTAGCCGCCTTACACTGGTTACCTGTGTGTTTTAGAATTGGTTTTATAATGTAATAATGCTGTTCAAAGCACAGTTGGGTTTGGTTCCTGGTTATATTACTGACTCATTAACCCTTAATGAGCCTGACTGGTATCTGAGACCATCCTGCTGAGGCTAAAAACCAGAGGAGAGTGACCTTTTCGTGTTTGGGTCCCGGACCAGTCTGCAGGCAGGCCAGCTCTGTTTCCTAAAAGCAGACTTTTTATTATCACTTTCTCCCGAATTGTTGTAGTTTGTGGTTTTAAATGTTTAGATATTTGGTTGTATTAACTCTCGCCTAACATGTTGCTACTATTAATTCATTTTTACTACCTGTAATTATGGGTGAAGTGTCCCACATAAACTTTCTCTTTTCCCCACATTTACTTTGTCAGGATCTGGTCATCTTTCATTACAAAATCAAGTTTTTCAATCTTTAATACCAAAATTAATTTCGACAGTGTAAAACCCAATTTGTTCAAAGGAGTAATATGTAAGATATTTTACTAATCCTATTAAATCATAAAATGACCATAAAGTATGGTCAGACATTAAGAAATAATGCAGTCTTGAAATACTAGCTCCTCTGACAATAGCGCAGCTACCACTATTTCTTCCTTCTTACAAACGTTTATCATCATGTTTTGCTGTACTTTCTCCTCTCGGGTACCTGCCCTACACTGCCCCTACTGTTCATGTGTGTACAGCACTTGTGAACATGTACTATTATTTTCTGAGGATTAGGATCCACAACACAGTGATCATGTATACAGAAATGCATAGTTTAAAAAATTGCACCCTAAACCATCAGAATAAAAGCATCACATTTCAAGTGGCAAAAAAACAATCAATAAAAAACCTTTAGATTCAGAGTTGCAATGAAAATCCTGCACACAGATAGATGCAGCAGGCAGCTGAGAACAGAATTCAGCAACCGGAGGGGCATCTCAGCAGTGTCCGCAAGAAAATCGAATCCAATAAAATCAGCTGATGTATCTTTCAGAAGAGATTCAGCAGGGTCATCAGTCTCCTAGCTCACTATTTAGCTCTAGAATATTTATAAGCAACTCAAAGGTTGCCACAAAGGTTTCTCTTTAACTTTCGTCATGTTCCATTCTTCTTTCCCATTTCCATTGCTTTTATCCTCTCTTTTTCCTTTTAAAATTCTCACTTTATTTTGAACCATTGAATGGTTTTCACACATCCCTTATCCTTCCTCTGCCAGTTGTATTATTCTCGGCCAGGGAATAACTGTGTATGGGGTGTGTTGTATTTCTATCATACCAAAGGGAGCAGCCACTGGTGTCTCCTCACTTCTGTGGCCTGCTGCTATTTGCAGAGACTATCACATGAGCACAAAGACATACACTTATCACACATACACACACACACACACACACACACACACACAGACACACTGAAATTTGCTCAAACTTATGCAGACAAATACGCAGTCCATGGACATGGTCTACACACAAAAGTCAAAACATGAGGAGGAAGGTACGCAGAACACACACGGAGGGGGCTATTTAAAGCATAAATAAATGTCAGCGCTATGCATAAAGGTCTCATCTTTCTCCTTTGGGACCCACTCGTCCTCTCTCATTCTCCCGGTTTCACAAAATCTCTGCAAACGCTGATCTTAAGATAATTTGGTGATAACGTGTCACGTTCAACACATTGAGTTCATGTATACTGTACACTGATTGTTAACAGGAATACAAGATATTAAATGTTTGCAAAACCGGTCAGATGAGAATGCAACAAACGTGGTTTTGTGTTGAAAAGGCTTCGTCTGAAAAACTACAATTTCACTGGGTATTAAAATCTGCCATGTTGAGAGTTGCTGAATCTGTTCCCCTGACCTCCGCTGACACATTTCAGGGTTAAACTTGTTCCTCTTTCCAATTGTATCTGTCCCTCAACTTCATCAGACAGGTGACAATTCTGTCAATATTTAATATATGGGCTATTATTTTAGAACTTTTGTAAGATTAACATTAATGTGTGTTTGTGTGTCTATCAGTACATGTAAAACTGTGCGATGACGTGTACATTTTGTCTGGGTGCAGTTCACTATGTGACTCTACAGCACCGTGACTGTCTTCATCCAGACTTCATGATGCCTGACTGCAGTCGCTAGAGTCTGTGTGTGTTACCTGCGAGCTGGCTTCGACACATATCGTAAGAGACAAATACATGGAGAGAAGGACAAAAAAGCATGTTGAACTGAGAGAGAATGTACCAAATGGTGCAGGTATGAAGTATAAAAGACAAACTTCTCAGTCAATCACCGACCCTTGATAATCCCAAAGCAGTCCCTCCATTATAATCAGAAACACTCCCATCCAAAATAACCGTTAGTCAAAGGTAACAATAATCAAATGTACAAAATGATTACTGGTTCTATTTTTATTCACTGAATTCTTCACGTTGAGGGACATTAATGCTCACAGGAGGCAGGTGAGTGAGTGACTCGCACATTTCAGACCTCATTGAATCTTATGCCCCCGTGAGGTCATTGAGATCCACCAACCAGCGACTGCTTAAAGCTCGTTAATGCTCAACGTTAAAAACAAATATGCACGGAGCCTTGTGTAAGCACTCTGCATTCATTTTGTTCATATTTCTGCACATTTTCAGAAAGCTTATGGATACGCGACAAACGGAGTAGTGCCACTGGTTAGCGTAGGTAAGAAACTTCAGAAATGGAGATTATGCAAGTCGGTAAGAAACTTTAAACATTCTGTATGATGCTGCATCACCTGGACATGGGGATAAACAAATACTTCAGAACATCTCGGGGGAGACTGGATGGGAATTGAATAAGGGGAGGTAGGTGCTTTTGATTCTGAGCTGCCCCCTGCTGGATGTACTACTTAACATCCCTGCCAGCGCCGATGACGATAATATTGTTTGAAACGGACATATACATTTCCGTATGTATAGGGAGCTTAAATGAATGCTTAAGGTCCTCGAGGTGACCGGACTCTTTTAGGTGTAACTCAGAAACTCTGGTGCGAGCTTCCTCCTCACACTAGAATAGCCCCCACTTTGCCTATTTTTAATAATGTCTTACGACGCAGTTTTACTCCTGGGCTCTTTAAACTCAGACTGAGATTTGTGGTTCCTCTTGTATAATGTACTGAATTGTATTTGTGCAGCACTGTTTGTATGTATAGATGTGCTCAACAAATATTTGATTGATAGTTTTGAGTGAATTACATCGTAACTGTCTAATCCAGTGGAAGCTGTTGGCTTCCATATGCAGTAGGCAACAATGGAGAAGTTCAGGTACTTTGAAAAATGTGTTAAGAACTTAATTTCAACACTATTTTTCAGGGTTTATAAAGCTCTGCCTCTATAATGTTAAATTGACACGTTCAAGCAAATGAGACTGCGCCAGTGTTCCTAATTCAACAAGCAAAACAAAGTTAAAATAACATTAAGGGATTAGACAAATTACACTGCTGAGATGCTTTTTAAACAACCTGGTCAGTGTTAGTTTCACCAGATAGTGTCAGGCCATCTACACCACTGAGTGTTCAAGTTATTTATTTAAATCAATTAAAAGAATAACCAATAAACACATTAACTAAAATTTATTTTGCCCTTTTCTAGACTAAAGCATTGCAAATGGAGTTGGTGTAACACGGATGGAATCAACTCCGCCCAAAACCTCCAGCACTGAACACCATTTAAATCAGAATGTGTTAAAATTACACTTTGGAAGTTCAAATCAACACTTTTTTTTAAGCCCATTTAAGTTTCAACACTCCAATTCTGGATTACTACTGTGTTACAATATAAGAAATGAATTGCTGTCATGTTATTACCCCCAACTCTGTATTTGAAACTATTTTCTTTATATATTAAAATTCCATGGATTATCTGGTATGGATGTGGATTTACTGGAATATGGCTGCAATTCTTCACCTGTACGACTGTATATCAGCAGAGCCAGAGGAAAATGTGATGTTTTTGTATGTCTGTTTGAGTGGACTGACCCTTTAACTTTCACACAATGACCTCCCCTCTTGCTTTCTTACCCTCGGCCGGGGCCTCCTGTGCAGCCTATCGGCCCCCACCATCCATACCTCCACCCACGACCCCTCCTCTACACCTGCCAGGGGTTAAAGGAAGCGCTCCCACGTTTTGTCTCTTATCTCCACCTCAACGGCTGCGTGTGTGTGTGTATGTACATTAAACAAGCAAAGCCAGACTTAACCTTTACACCACATTATGAAAACACAAGGGGAGGGGGCAGCAGCGTGTGTGTGTGTGTCAATTATGTGACTCTGAGTGTACATGTATGTCTGTGTGTGTGTGTGTGTGTGTGTGTGTGTGAGACCGCGGAGGCTTCGGTCTGGCTGTGTGTGTGTGTCATTGAGGTTGTCCATGGGGAAGACTGGAGGCGATCTTGTTTTGAATTCCTCCAAACCAGCTGTCGTAATAGAGATGCATGGGAGCAGAGCAGTGAGAGCGCGAGGGGGGAGGAGAGGGAGAGGAAAACTACTGGGCACTAATGACAACTTCTTCATGTGGATTTGGAAATGAGGACATATTGTGGGACGAGAGAAAATGTCTATCAAAAGATATTTCCCCGTGTCGTTCATATCGCCATCCTGGCAGCTTTTTAAATGTTGGCTACTGATGGTCGACCTTTTTGTTGACTGAGCTTAAATGAGAACAAAAAATTTAAATGAATTAAATTTATTAAAGGGACTTTAAAAATGATAAAGCATTTTTTGCCTGCAGGCTCCGACTGAAATCTTAAATGATCCAAAATTAATCAGAGGCACAACAAGGCACAGCCGGAGCGGAATCAAACTGACACGATCAGGACAAATTTGTATCGAACAGGGGGAGGACTTGTGTCATTTGGTTATACCTTCAGGGAGGGGACGGTCGTCACCTCCTCCAAAGATTGTATCCCGTAGAGAGCAGTCGCTGTCCATATTTATGACACAATATATACTTTGACACTTTATGTTTTAAACTTTCGATTGCTTTAATTGAAGAGAGTTTTTGGATTTCGAATTTCGTCTCATCTTTGGTTCTCACAACATTAAAAAGACATTAGACATTAAGCAGTGGCCCCTAAGTGAAGAATATCCTCAGTCAACTGATCGGACGATTTTTTCTTTGGCAGAAAGAAGTTGCCAGTCAGCTCTGCCGGACATGTATGATACCCTGATCATGATTGCCTGACTTCTCCTCCAGCGCCACAAGCAACCTGACATTCGTAGTTTTCAATTAAATATCCTGACAGGCGTTGGGTGGATAATGATCATGGATGAACGGATATTTCAGGTCCTTGGGCGGCGGGTTCCAAGGACTTCACTGATCAACTGCCTTTTTATTGAGGACCACCAATCAACTTTTTCAATTACCCATTGAATTCTCTCTGTGTGCACTCCAGGGGCTGGGGGGAGGGGCTCTTTTATCGTCTTCATGTGTGAATAGTTATCGCTCCTGATGATTAGGCGCCATCACTGCGTGGATGTGGATGAATAGGTGAACGTCTTTTAGTCTCATCTATTTACCAAATATCCCCAAGCCTGAATTAAAAAAAGACTGAATTAATTGTTTGAAAGACTTTTGTATGGCGAGTGCCCAGCTTCAGTGCTGGAGTTTAGGTTGAAAGAGAGACCATTTTGACTGGAGACTGTCTGATGCCTGCAGTATTTGCTCACCTGGTAGGCAGGTTCTTTATTACCCCCGCAGGGAAATTATTGTTCAGTGACCGAGACACGTTAAATCGTCGCATTACAGCATGAGAAGGATGGCAGGACAAGTATATTAAGTATGGAGAACCACAAGTGTCATAGCAGTAATATTAAATAATTTCCTAAATTAATAGCCAACTCTACAATAATAATGAGAATTAATAAACATTTTTGCAAATCAATTAATTAATTGATATTTCATCTATACATGTGAGTACAAACCAATAAACTGTTTAATGTTTAAGTGGGCAATAAAAAGATGAATTACAAAAAAACTTACAAGTTAAATATTATTCCAATATATAAAATCCTTAATTTTATGTCTCTTTTAAAAGTGCATTAAGCACCTTTAAATTTTACTATTAATGATGACTTCATTAATGTGCTTTTAAATGCTGTATTTATTAACTGTTTTAAAAAGGGATTTGTAAATGACACTTAAATGCACCAGATAGATCACAAGACAAGCCAAAGAAAAAGACAGATTTTGGCATTCCAAAGTTCCTAAAACATGGCAGCCGTACATGACGCCCTAGTATTGTACATGGGCCCTGTTGTGGTTAAATACTGCAAATAAACACAAAAAGATTTTGATCTAATCTTACTTAATCTAAATTTAAAAAATCAATTCTAAACATTGTAATTCATTATAACTTTGACATGCTTGCTCATCCATCCGCAGCAGTTCATATAAAGTGGCCATTTTAATGTAATAATTGTAAATATAAGAAATGTGGTACCTGCATATTGTAAATGTGCTATCTTCTGTTGTCTGTGCAAAGGATTGTGGGTAGGAGCAGCCAGAAAAGCACACTGCCTGAGATACTGTAAAGTGGGGATGCATTTTGGTATCCTGGAATTTCTGGAATATCTGACATGCTAAATCGTTTTCTGTCTGGTTCGGTGGTGGTTGTTGGATCTCAGCTTATGATTCACTGGGTGCTGACACTTCATTTGTGCTTTGAGCTACAGTTGTTCTGATGTCAAAGTCAAGGCAATTGGCTGCCGACCTAGATGAGGGGTCTGCTCCAAGGTTTCTCCCTCTTCCTTACCACGATCGGAATGTGCTGGCTTGTGTTGTTGTGTCTCTGTCAATTAATAACCGAATGAACGGATAATAAAATAGTTTACACCTTCTTTACTTGTTTATTGTCATTGAATTTGAATTTTGGCCTGTGCTCCTTTACAGCACCTCTTAAAACTTAGGGAATCCAGACTAATATCCGGTTGCGGATTGGTTGCCAGGCTAAGAATTGCAGAGACTGACTACCTTGGTAAAAACCTGGGCAAATAAATCCCAAAAATATCTGTACAATGAGATATCACTAAGTAATAAAAGAATAGGTTGATTTATTTGACTGAACCAACTCTTCGTTTGTCACCTTGATAAGCATAATAACTACAACTGTACATTAGCTTCATTTCATTGAACATAAACTTCTTCTTCTAAAGGCAGAAATCCAAGCTTAACTTTACACATCCAACTGGGGGTCCATCTGATTGAATTCTTTAACAGGACAGACTTTGGAGAAATACACTATGAATGCTTTTGCGCTGCAAAATTTCAGTTTTTGTGTCCTGCATGATCGAAAGAACTATTGTCAGTGATCTTCACGTGCTTCAAAATCACCTCTAAAGATGTAAGAGTCAGTGTCTCGTTAGATGGTGTAGAACCGTGCACGCACTCTACACTGCAGAAATTAAAACCAAGAGGATGGGAAATGGGATGTGCCCTCAAGTCCTGCCCACCAAAATTACACATGGAATTTTCTCATCATTATTTTTCCCATCAGTGAATGCCCTCCTGGCAGTGGGTATGAATATTCACTCACCAGAGGAAGGCACGGAGGGCAGCGGCGGCCTCCCGCTGACCCTCGTTAGGGACGTCGTGGTGACAAACAAGAACTTCTGCATCAGTTCTCATGAAATTACATGGGATGCGGCTGCACCGCGAGCGGCGAAAGGTCAGTGTGCAGTAAACAGAGGTGCTTTTACTGTTTGTAAGGAGGTCAGTGGGGTGTCAGGAGTCAGGCCACTATGCTGGAGGACTCACGCCACCAAGGACTGCTTGTTAAGTGAATTACAGCTGTTATCAGCATCATCATGAGTGCACATTAAACATGATCTTTGATCTGACAAGACATTTGCAGCATGAGGGCTTCAAATTTCACAAGCTTGAGAGGAATCAAGAAAAATAAGGTTAAAAGAAGGTCAAACATGATCATCTAAGAACCAGGATAGCACCCCCTGAAGGCCAGAACGCTCCTTAAACTCAAACTGAATGACTGTCTTAGATTAGAGTTTGAAGATTAGACTAAATCAGTGGTTCCCAAACTGCGGCTCAGGCCTCCCTACGGGGCGCGCCAAGGATCACAGGCTTTGTCCGCTTTGAGGCTGTCAAATTTCCACATTAAATGCAATTATAATAACACATTTTCTGGCAATTTTTTTTCAAAAGCCTGCATATAAAACTATTCAGAAAGACGTATTTTTGTCCTCTCTCAAATATATAGATTTTGAATTAATCGCAGTCATTTTTTAGTGCGTGCACATGCTAAAAGAGTTGGGATGGACTCCTCTTTTCTTGGATATAAATAAGGGGGCTCCGAGAAACAATGGTTGGGAACCCCAAATTTAAATGGTTTATTAATTCATTTTTTAACATGCACAAGTCTCTAATTAGTCAAAATTACAAAATTATAAAATATTCCACATATGAAAAAGTGGCAACCCCTGAACAGGAACTCTTTTCAGTGGTGGTGGAAGTTCCTCTAAAGGTTCCCGAAGGCAAGGACAGCTGGAGTGACACAATTTTTAAAATTCTTGTAGCGCTGATCAACCAAACTGGACTAGCGAAGTTAATACATTTTATAAATTTAAGATCTATTTAGCATCCCGCTTAGCAGCCAGTTGTTCTATTTCATGTAGTCCAAAGCAAAGAGCATATAAAGTTTAATATAATGAGAATCCTATCACGGCCCCTCTGCTGTTCTTATTTTGTTCCAGGTTAAGAACATTTCTGTGTTTTTTTATCTGCAGGTTAAGAAACAAGTTCCATTATTCCACAAATGTAACAGCATTTTCGGGCACACGTAAGAAAAAAAAAAATGTCAGCAAGCTACATTAAAGCAGATTAAGCTAATGCGAGTTCTCGCCTGTCACTGTGACCACAGCCCCTCTGCTGCCCCTCTCAGCGACGGCATCGATCCAGAAGAAGACTCTCCAGAGGAAGGTGATCTGGCCTTGAGATGGCCTTGGTACCAGCAGAATTAGATGGAGGCTTATTATCAGCACACAAACACACATGCAGCCTGTCCAACATGCATACCAATGGACAACAACACCCAAGCATGTCCTCCATCAGCTTCATGTACACACACGCACCCAACTAAGAAGGCATATTAACGTGCACTGTCAGACACACACACACACATCACGTGTAGTACCAACCGATGATCAATAGCAACCTGCGACAGGCCACAGAACCCAAGCCAGCACACACAGACACACACACACACTTTTAGCTGCACTATAACTGAATAGAAGGGGAGGTGGAGAGGGAGAGAGAGAGAGAGAGAAAGAGAGAGTCCCTTTTAAAGTCATGGTCATGTTCCTGCTGTGTGAAAATGCAAATGTTGCCTAGAGGTCAACCAACCCTGACACACACACACACACGCACACGCACACGCACGCATACACACATTGTTGAGAGTAACACCACTGGTATGCCAGCGACTCGTGTGGAACCAGCTGACCTTCGGCCACTTATACTTGTCCTTGTGTCACATTGGGAGGGTTGGCATGCTGCAGTTTCTGTGTGTGTGTGTGTGTGTGTGTGTGTGTGTGAGAGAGAGAGAGAGAGAATGAAAGTGCACATATTAATGCGTATCTGCATTTTATCGCCATGCAGTAAATGGGGGTGTGAGAGCGAGTGCATGCAGTCCTACATGAAGTAGCTAATAATCCTGCACTGAATGTGTGATGATACCGTTCGTACCTATGTCACGTAGGTTATTTACAAGACAGATGGTGAGACAGTTAATTACTAAAGTCCTACTTCAGCTTTGAAGCAACAGCAAGAAAAGTACAGTGACTAAATTAATTAAAAAAAAACAATGTTATTCATCATCTTTTATTCACACCTGACATCATTTCACCCAGATCTTATGAAATATTATTCATTTCCCCTAAAGATGACATTGTTTACAAAATGCAGGGTTATTGATTAAACTTAATGATTCAGCGGGAATCACCCAGATCTTATGAAATATTATTCATTTCCCCTAAAGATTAGGGTTATTGATTAAACTTAATGATTCAGCGGGAGACATGAAGGAGGAAATGATGAAGATGTCTCACTTTAAGCCCCTTGAGATTAATTAAGAAAAACAAACATTTGAGAAACAAATGTTTTTATTATGAGCCGGGTCATTTTTTTTTTAAAATGATGTCCTTTGTTTATGGGGCCAAATATACAAAATTAAATACCAGGGAAGTAATAAAGATTTATTTTTTGGAAAATAAGGAGAAAAGAATTAATATATAGGATGATAAGATGATTTTTTTCACCTTCTTGAAAGAAGAATAAATTGTCTGTACTGTACGTGTGCATGTGTGTCGGGGTGGTTCGGAGTGGATAGTGTGCTGACGGATCCTTTTCCCACCGTTCACTAAGACCCCCTGCTTGACCTCTGATACCCTCCACCCAGAGAGATTAACGCCGTATGTATAGAGAGAGACCTTCCTCTTCCTCTCCGCTCGACATCATCTCCCACCTGTCCTTCCACCCCCACCATTTATCTCCATTTTACCTCCGCTCACCCCTTCTCTACCACTTTTTCCTTGAACAGCCCCTTCTGCATCTGCCGCTCCTCTTAAGCATCTCCCCTCTCCTCCTCCTCCTCCTCCTCCTCGTCTTCCATCCTCTTTATCCCCTTCACCTTTTGTCTCCTTCCAATCCCCCCCCCTTCTCCTCCTCCTTCTCACTTTCTCCTATAGTAATGTCCCCGGACAAGCCTCTTCATCCGCCACACCTCCCTCTTCTCTTCTTCTTCATCACCTCATTACTGGGCTGTGATCCTGCTCTTTATTGACTGGTTTCACCTTGTCAGTTTCATCCTCTGTTCTTGAAGGAATTAGAAGGATCTTCACTAAATGGATGTGTGTGTATAGACTGTAAAGCATGCATTTTCAGTTTTAGTTATAGTGTTTTTATCGATTTTAATTAGGTTCATGTAAATTTGCTCACAGATCAATATAACACATGACCACCCCCACCCCACCCTCTTCCTCCCTGGTTCTGGATTTTTTTTGAGCTGTATTGAAATCTGTGGGGCTCCGCTGTCAGTCACGACATGTCACTCAGCTAATCACATGCATTTCCAACAGGAAGGCATGCACAGGAGGAGCACAGGCAGGAAAGAATCAGGCTCGCTGTTTAAATGGTACAGCTTTTCTTGATAACGGTTAATGATTTTTTTTTTCCAACCCTCTGCAACTGATTAAAATTTCATTAAGTCCAAATGAATTGTTTATATGGAGCATTTTTTTCTTTTTTCCTGTTTGGGCTTTTAAACCGATTTAAATGGAAATATTAAAAACCATGTAAACACGTCTCCAGGTGGGAAGGAGTTTTATTTGTATTACAGACAACCACCAGGGGACGAACATAATGTTTTCGCCTAATTTTTGGGGAGCTTTTATGTTGTTCTTTCTTTAGATACAGTCAGTGGTCCGTCTACAATCAAATCAGCCATCTAATGAATTTTTATGGGGACGGAAAACAAAAGGCTGAAAAAGCGGTTGGAAACTACAACACACTGCAGAAAGAGAACATTGTGAAAGATACTAATTAAAAACCATAAATTACGAGACGTTCACGCAGAAAAAAGTTTATCATGGCCAATTTTTTTAAATGACCCTTATTCCCATTCACAACTCATCAGCCCAGACTGATAAAATCCCCCCAAATTACAATTCTAGTTATCTTAATTGATTGATTAGTTCTGGTAGAAGAACCAGAAGCCAGGCGAAAAATCACCTAATTGCCAATGATTTTATAGCTTATTATCACCAACAGACCAACACTGGAACACCATTCACTCCTGATCTTAAAACCAAATTACAACACACTTTAATTCAATATGGGCATATTCACGAATATGTAATCTATAGGCCATTTTGACTGTTTTTTTTTCAAATGTTTTTATTTTACAGCCCTCAGTCAGTGAGGGAAGTCAGCTTCACTTTTCTTTAGGGTGCCTTGCTCAAGGGTGCTTCTTGTTGAACTTCATCTCGCTGTGAGAGAGGAGGGGCTGATAGCTTATCGGAGGTCAAGGTCTGACATTTCTCCTGAAGGTGCTCTAAAGCTCCCGATAGTGTAATCAGCAGATATGATGACAAAAACTAACTTTGCTTAACATTTGTGTGGTGACTGTGTGGCCTTTTCAGGCACTGAGCCACACACAGGCAGGCGTAAATGTCATTACCAGCACTGTAATTAGGAGGCCGACTAAATGAGTTGCTCTCCATTTTGACAAGAAACACAAGTGAGCTCCAAAGGAGCAATTTGTGAGATGCTGAGTCGAATGCCAAGTTGTCACATACTTAAGCTTTGGTTCGGTAAGTTTGACAGGCCAGCAGAGCACAACGCCAGTATCTGACTACAAACGATGACAACGCCAGTTTCAGTTGGGGGATGTGTCAAATGGTAATCACTATCATACATAAACACACAAAACAATGCAAAATTTGGAGAAAAGTCCAGAAATGGACACCAAAACACCTTTTGAATGGTGTTTTGTTTCTTTTTTTAACAAAATGAGAGTCTTAGTTGCATCATTATCCATCCATCCATTCATCCATCCATCAACTTCCGCTCATCAAGGATTGGGTCAAGGTAAGCAGGGTATTCCAGACATCCCTCTCCCAGCAGCACTTTCTAGCTCCACTTGGGTCTACCAAATGTGTTCCTAGGTCAGAAGGGATATATAACCCATTTGCAAGTTCTGGGTCAGCTGGAGGGCCTTTATCCAGTTGGGTGAGCCTGGAAGACCCCCAAAGGGAGACGTCCAGGAGGCATCCTTAGCAGATGCCTAAACCACTTAAGCTGGTTCCTTGAGACCTGCAGGAGCAGCGGCTCTACTCCGAGCTCACCCAGACGACTGAGTTTCTTACCTTATCTCCAAAGCTGAGCCCAGCCTTCCTCCTGAGGAAAACCAGATCGGCCGCTTGTATCTGCGACATTCTTCTGGTCACCGCCCAAATCTCAGGACCATAGGTGAGGTTTCCCTCTTTACCACCATGGTCCAGTAAAAAAGCTGCTACTGTGCGCTCATAACCCCAGGCACGTAAACTCCTCCGCTCACAAGCTTACATGCCTCATCAACTCAGTGTTAAACCCTTCAACTGAGATAAATGAAATAATTACCTTTACAACTGTTGTTATACTGTTCGTTATGTGTTTCCAAATAATGGGAATGATTTAGAGGTGAAAATATTATGATTCCAAGAGGAGGGGTTCAAGATGTTGGCTTCCAGTCAAGGAGGTCTCACATCATCCATATACACACTATTTTTTGCAGCAAACAGCTTGCAAAAAAAAAAACAACAATAAGAAGGTAATTGATTTTAGCATTTTTATTATGCAAACATGTAGAGACAGGAGGAGAACATGGGGTCTTTTACTGTGATATTTTGGGGTTTATTTGTGTGAGATCAGTTCTCACTGATCTGACTCATTTCTTTATTGAACATTAATGCAAGACAGGATGCAAGAGCATCAGATTTCAGGATGGAAGGAAGCTGAGGCCACTCTTTCTGGATGAGCTCAGCCCACTTGTTTGTTCACTTACAGCCATACAAAGTGTGAATTAAAACCTTATAGTCTTTAAAAATACCCCATCTACAAATTCTCCATCTGTGTTGTTGGTAGAATCACACCAAGTCAAGACAGCTCAAATTCTTGCAAATTCTTCCACCACACGGCACAGCAGGTTATACTTCTCCTTGGGACAAGAATTCACAACTCTGGAACGTTATCACAACTAATTGCATCCTGTACAGGTATATTCAATATATGGTTGTGTTTTTATTATTTTTTTAGTTTCTAGAAAACACTTTTAGAGACACCAACCACCGTTTTCCCCATCTTATGGTGCCTTGTTTTGGATCATTTTCTATTATATCATTTTTGTGTTATGTTTCTCCTGTAATAAAGGGGCGGCTGAGAGATAGAGTGGAAATGATGTGTGTGTGTGCTTTATAGCGTGGTTAAAGTCACTTTGGGTTGTTGTGGGGAGGTTAATTTTTGTGACAATCAGTTTTAACTTGTTTATTTGTAGTGGTTCCACTGTAACTTGCGCCACTTATTTTTGGATAACATTCGGGATAACTCCACGTTCATCGCCTCCCCCTGATAGTGCGGTTTAACCGCATATTTTCCATTTCCTGTGTTTAATTTATTATGTTTTGTGTGGAATTATTCGGTAGGAGCAGTCTCTTGCTCCAGGTTATCGTGGGACTTGTACATTCCGACACCAGAAAAAAAAGGACTTGTCCATTATGTTACAGCAATGTTATAGCAAGATAATATCATAGAAAGAGTAGAAATCAAAAGCAACATACTGTGAGTCTCTCATATAAACTCCTTTATGCAATAAATCTGTAATATATGTACCTATATGTGTTTTTAAATATGTAAACATGTATGTCTATTGCATATATTTTCAAATAAGTAGTTATGAGTACAGTCCCTGATGTCATCACAGGCACAGGGAGACATGTGTGTTTGAAAAATACATGTGCACATACATTTGTGTGCCATTTTGTATGTACATTGGGTTAATAAACTGATCTTAATATATGAATTAAATTTATGTAA
>KV751331.1:1202796-1214541 GCA_001698575.1 Mola mola | reverse complement strand
CCTTTTCTGTCTTTCTCTCTCCCCTTTTATCCCTACTTCTTGTTACCCATGGCCTCCTTCTGTGTCCCTTCCCTCGTTAGGGCACACATGCACTGTGAACACATGCATTCTGGCTGTCTGAGAGTAGGTCAGCAGTCATGCACACTCTTAAATAATAACCTTACACTAAATATACCATATTTAAGGTTGCAGCCTTTCCACATAGACTGTAATTTATTAACTGCGATCCCAAATAACGCTGACTCAGGGAAAGTTGACGCTCCTTCCCTCTAATGTAAAGGTCAATGTCATGTTCTTCGAGATTAGGCAACACCCCCCTACATACAAGAACAGCAAAAACCTCCCTGATTTGTGGGAAGTTTGGAGTTTCACTTGTGATGCAGCAATTAGCGCAGCGTTTCCAGGAGGATGTGGGAGGATACGATTCATAGAGTGTCATCCATCAACTCCGCCCGGGTAGCACGCAGTATCCCGACAAGTCCCCCCTCCCCCGGGTCAGCTGGTACCGAACCCGCTTTGTGCCTCCCTTCAGCATCTCTTCCAGACACACGGGTTAGTCTTTAGCATCTGCTCGCATTGCACAGAACCTTCCATTTAGAAGCGGTGTGGGAGTCGTGCTGCCAGAAAGTCTTTCACTCGCACGCTGAAACAACATTATGAGTTTAAGCACAAAAGCTCACAGCCCCCACAATTCATCCTGACGCACAAGGTCTGTGCTACTTTCATTCAATTTAGCCACAAAACATGTCTGACAATTGGTTATTTTATGCATCATATACTTGGTGAATGACAAGTGGCGGAAGGTCAGAGGGAACTGAGGCTGCTGCTGCTGCTGCTGCTGTGCTAATGTGCTGCTTATTTGACTTGGCTTGACTTTATTTGTACCTGAGGGTAGATTTGTTTTGCAGTAAAAGAAAGGAGGCGTCCACCCGGACAAAACGTAGAACCATAAACCGATACAGTCAAAAAGACGAAACACAATAGACGATGAGATGACAGTGGACAAAATCACAATATGGCACTATTAATAATACGTGCAGATGCTGCTATGACGTGTTCGGATGAAAAATTGCAGCTGGAACAAAACTGTTTCTGTAGGTTTAAAAGATAATGTTGCTTCCTCACACACCTCACACACAAACACACCAACCAAGCTTATTTTTAAGACGTGCACATCTATGCATGTGTCTGTGACGCACGGCTACCCATAATACCGATCTTTAGGAAGAACTAATAAGACTCGCTCTTTCCAAAACTGTAATTTCAGCAAAAGGTTGTTAATTAGCTCTTTAAAGCTGCAGTCGGCAACTCTCACGCCTTGAGTGTGTGACACACATTTGTCCCCTTTCACACGCTCTCACACCACAGTCAACAAAAAAATAAACATTTGGAGACTCACGGATGCTCAATCCAGCAGCAAAATTTATTTGGACTTCCTTTAGAATTTCACAGAATAAGAGCCTTCGATGCAGCTCTGGCCTATCAACTCTGCATGACAAGGCTTTTATTTTGGAAGCAAATCTCATTCAGCGTCAAAAAGGAAAATGTATCCTGCTCTCCCTCTTCTCTGTTTATGTAAGGAACATTTTTAAAACGTTGTTCTTGCACAAGTTTACTATTCCCTCTAATTCCCACTGATGTCTCACACCTAACTTTTCTGAAAAGCTGACAGCCCTGAAGGAACCTTCTGTCATGAATGCTGAAATTAAAAAGGATTAGTATCGCCTGACAGTGAAAATGTCCTCCCACAGATTCTTGTTAGCAAGAATCTGTTTCTTCCCAGCGAACAACCAATCAATGCCCTAGAGTGTCTGAAAGACTGTCTTTCACTTTATCTGCTCTGTTGATGTATGAAGAGATAAGTTAATAATATCCGTAGGAAGATTTGTACTATATATGTACATATATTCCAAATACCTATGTGATACATTTCTATATGGGTTTAGTGTATATGTCATAACTGTGTTCTTCTTCCTCTTTCGGCTTTACTTAACTTTTTTAGGAGTCGCCACAGCGAATCATCCTCCTCCATCTCTCCCTGTCCTCTGCATCTTCTTCTCTCACACCAACTATCTGCATAACCTCTCTCTTCCTCTTTGCCTCCTGTCTGGTAGCTCCATCCTCAGCATATTTCTACTGATATATTCACTGTCCCTCCTCTGCACATGTCCAAACCATCTCAATCTGGCCTCTCTAACTTTGTCTCCAACACTTCTGACCTGTGCTGTCCCTCTGATGTGCTCGTTCCTCATCCTGTCCATCCTCGTCACTCCCAAAGAGAATCTCAACATCTCTAACTCTGCCTCCTCCAGTTCTGTCGCCTGTTTTTTTGCTCAGCGTCACCAACTCAAAACCAAACAACACTGCTGGTCTCACTATCCTCTTGTAAACCTTCCTTTCACTTGCTGCTACTCTTTTGTCTCAGATCACTCCTGACACTTTTTCTCCAACCACTCCACCCTGCCTGCACTCGCTTCTACACCTCTTTACTACACTCCCCGTTGTTCTGAACAGTTGCACCTAACTACTTAAACTCATGGACCTTTTCCTCCACCTGCTCCCTGCTCTCACAACAGATCACAATATCATCTGCAAACATCATCTTCCATGCAGATTCCTGCCTGACCTCATCTGTCAGTCTGTCCATCACCATAGCAAACGAGAAGGGGCTCAGGGCCGATCCTTGATGCGCCTCCATCGTTCCTACAGTGCACCTCACCACTGTCATACTGCTCTCATACATATTCTGCACCGGTCTAACATACTTCTCTACCACTCCAGAGTCCCTCATACAGAACCACTGCACACTGTCACAGGCTTTCTCCCCTTCCAAAAAGACACAATGCAGCTCTATTTGACCTTCTCTATACCTTTCCATCAGCATTTTCAAAGCAAACATGGTGTGTATAGTACTTTGTCTTGGCATGAAATCATACTGCTACTCAAAAATCATCACTTTTTCTCTAAGCCTCACTTCCACTAGTCTTCCCCAAATCTTCATTGTGTGGCTCATCAACTTTATCCCTCCGTAGTTGCTACAACTCTGCACATCACCCATGTTCTTAAAGATCGGCACCAATGCAATTTTCTCATTCCTTAGTGTCCAACCCGTCGTATAGCTCATCATACACTTTCTGTTTAGCCTTTGCCACCTTCCTCTTCACCTTACATTGCATCTCCTTGTATTCCCGTCGACTCTCCTCCGTTCTCCCATTTCTTCCTCGTCAACCTTTTCTTCTGAATACTCTCCTGTGCTTCCTCATTCCACAACCAAGTCTCCCTATCATCCTTCTTCTGTCCAGATGACACACCGAACACCTCCCTACCTGTCTCCCCGATCACTGTTGCTGTGGTTACCCAGTCATCTGGCAGTTCTGCACAACCACCCAGAGCCTGTCTCAACCTCTCCCTGAAGTCCCCGCAGCAGTCTATTTCAGCTTCGACCTTTTGATCCTCTTATCTGCCTTTGCTCTTTTCCTCTTCCTCACCACCAGAGTCATCCTACACACACCATCCGCTGCTGTCTGGCTACACTCTCTCCTGTCACCACCTTGCAGTCTCCAACCTCTTTCATACTGAATCATCTACACAAAATGTAGTCCGCCTGCCTCCACTGTTATGTGTCACCCACTTGTTGTGAAGTGTTCTTCGCTTTTTGGAGTTATTCACCACAGCCATTTCCATTCTTTTTGTAAAATCCACCCCCATCTGTCCTTCCAGGTTCCTTTCCTTGACACCAAACCTGCCCATCACCTCCTCATCACCTCTGTTCCCTTCATCAACATGCCCATTGAAGTCTGCTCCAGTCACCACCCTCTCCTCCCTGGGAATACTCTCTTCCACTTCATCTTACTCGCGCCAGAATTTCTCTTTCTCTCTCTCCTGTCAATCTTACTGACTTTAAAGTCACTTCCCCTCTCATTCCCTCTCCCAGCTCTCTGTTTCCAGACCTGTCTCGCTCCCACTCCATCACACTCGTGGCTGACAATGTTGCAAGGAACTTCTTGGACTGTCTGAAACAAGGAGTGGTTTTGTATCCACATGTTCCCGAAGTGGCCTCTAATTTATCACACTGATGATCATTAAATGTTTGGTTTTTTTTTAACAGTCCCCTTTAACACAACACAACACTTTTCAATATAATAGTCCAGATATACAATTTTAGGCTGCAGGACAAAGTTTAACACATGTATGCAGAGAGTACATTTGTGTGGGACATGAAAATCTTTCATGTTGAGCACTACAGGGTGCTGCACATGCTCAGTAGGCCACTGTGGTAGGAAGACACTTCCGCTTGGTGAGAACACAGAGATGTACTGGAAGTCAATGGGAGTGTATGTGTGTGTGAGAGAAAGGCTCCTCATCTTGTCTCTCACTTTCCTTTATCTTATAATGGCTCTCTGCTCGACTTCGTCCTCCCTCTCTCCTTATCCCTCCGTCTCCTTCTCTCTCTCTCTCTCTCTTTCTCCTCATCACTTTGCTTCCCCCTCTCACTGATTAATCTGATGACTCTGGTGACTGTCCAACAACAGCTGTTTCTATTTGGCTGGCAGAGGTTTTGGTGTATTTATGTGCTCATTTACCCTCAGACTCTCTCTCTCTCTCTCTCTCATGGACACACACAGTTCAGTAACCTCTCTCGCCCTCTTCAGTGGGCTTCAGTGGCATTATTCCTTTACAACCCCTGAAAAATACACACACTGTCTTTGCTCTTGCCATTGTGTGCGCTTGTGTGTGTGTCGTATGAATTCAGCAATACATTTCAGAAATACCCCCCTCCTCTCTCTCTACTCTCTCTCTCTCTCTCCTTCTCCACGTGATTCGGGGATTATCCTTCAACCAAAATAAAGCCGAGAGAGAGAGCAGCAGAAAGAGAGGGAGGTAAGGAAATCGAAGCAAGAGGGCGAGAGAGGCGGGAGACTGAGAGTGCAGAGTGAAAGTGAGCTGCATGGAGTTCCTGGCAGAGAGAAAGACAGGGCGAGAGAGGCTGAACGAGGTAGCGATAGAATAAGAGGGAGATAAAGACGTATAAATAAAGTGGGGAAGTGAATTTGTCACGAGGGCTGGGCAATATGTGTCGAATTCATTATGTTAAATTGTGGCTGTTGTCACGAGTCAACCTACACCTTCTTTAACTTGCTCATTAAATCGACATTACTAATCATTATTTCTAAAAAAGTGTTAATATTTTATGGTCAAATAGTGATCCCTGCAGTAGTTAGTTGGCATTATTGGTCAAAAATGTACTCATATTTGAATTTATTGCCAAGTCCAAGCATTCATGAAGAGCCTCTGAGGAGAAATAGCGTGATATGGGCTGTAAAATCATGATCTTATTTTGAGGCTGTGCCACCCGTAGCCCTGCTGTGTTCTATTTTGAAATCTTGAAAGCGTTCCCATGCCGTTAAGCACCAGGAAACCCTTTCAGTCCATCAAATTAATTAATGGGATGGTAATTAACTGTCCGCAGATGGCTTAATCTGAACACCAGCTACAGCTAGGTACAGTTTGTTTGATCCCCGTTAATAACCGTGTGCAGCATGCAAGCAGCATCCCAACACGCAAGCATCATGCTGCACAGTTCCCTGCAGTCACTCTGCATTACATTACACACACAGGAGGGGAGGGAGAGGGGTGTTTGTGTGTGTGTGTGTGTGTGTCTATTTTTGAATGTTTGTCTACCTAAATACAACAGAAATGCCTCTGTACATGTGTACAATTTGTTTCTCTCATTTTGAGTGTTTAATGTTCAGAAGATCAATATTGACATTAAATCATTCAATCATTCATTAATAACATTTCCCACTTCTTTGTTTAATCAGTGTAAATTTACAATTGTCTCACAGAATAGAGAACGTGATAATGTACCGCTCTTGTGTGTGTGTGTGTGTGTGTGTGTGTGCGTGTGCGTGTGTGCAGTATTTGCTCTCATGAGTCATGTTCTATTCCAGTATCTCATAGCATTGTGTTGGTGTGTTGAGCACCGATTTCCATGAAGAAAACACTAGAGTCTTTACACAAGCAGCTGCTTCAGAGGTGTGCAGCTTCTTCAAATCATGTTAACAAGATACTGAATTTCCCCCAAAAATTAATACTGCAGTGCCTGTGGGTC
The DNA here is from genome assembly GCA_001698575.1 of Mola mola. Classification (NCBI taxonomy): domain Eukaryota; kingdom Metazoa; phylum Chordata; class Actinopteri; order Tetraodontiformes; family Molidae; genus Mola; species Mola mola. The sequence goes on along the minus strand of KV751331.1, from coordinate 1,208,429 downwards.
CATGTCCTCAAAGTGTTCGGCTGTGTTGCACTTATTACAGTGCTGATCAATTAATTACATGGATTATTGCTACAAACACAACTTAATCATACGCTTCTAAAGACAAGACAGTCTTTGATATTTATTTCAGCTGCGTAGACAATTACTACATAACAGGATACAAACTCAAGTGCTCATGAGGCTAGTACCATAACAAAATAAGACGATAAATAAAAATAAGCAAGAGCGACTTGTTCAGCTCTGCTGCTCGACATCACCTGATCCAAGTTGAAAGTCTTTTCAAGGCTTTTCAAGCGGAGCAAGCAGACCATGTGTGGTCAGATGAGACGTTGACAGTTGGTAAGAAATTAAATTTAAAATCATTTCGTAACAACTTTACAGTCTGTGAGCAACGCTTGACAGCTTGTGCCTGACACAACCTCAATTCTTCAGCTTTCTTCATGTTTCTTTGTATCTTATTTAATTAACTGCTGTTCTTCTGTCTCGGCTCAGTCCAGGCGTCCCACATACAAGGAAATTCCAAAGACCAAAAAATGAGGACACTAAAGCTTGTGTAATGATTTACAGTTATTCAGATGACAGTTTCCTCCTTGGAAATATTTGAGGAGCTAGTTAGTCAATACTAACTGACTTACAGCATTGTTTGGCCGATTACATAATATTACTTTCATAGAAATATGAATCAATACAGGAAAGGAAACGTTTTCACACACACCCCTATAATTTGGAAGGCATTTACATGGTTCTCTAGAAAATCTGCAACGCATACTCACCTCAGCTTATCACAACCAATTTGTCTTAATTGCTACCTTGATTATCCGTGGCCGACATACTAAACCTTCCCTTTCTGAAGGGAAAGTTTCCCTTCATAGTGAGCAGTTACTCCAGTGTCCTGACTGATGATCTTGTGTGTGTTGAGGACGGCTTTACAGATCAAACCCTGACACATTTGTGCCTGATGCAATCAGGAAGTGATCAGTGCAGATCAGATGAACATGCGGGAATCAGATAAATCTCCAAATCCATCCTCTCTGCTCCAACGGCGTTCCTGCACGGTGACCCGTCCAGAGGAGGTAACTTGGAGGATCACCAAGCTTGACACAAGAAGCATCACCTGGGTTTATTTTCAGTCACTAGTCGTTTTAATAAGTCTCAAGCTGCATTTTTGTGTGCTTCCTTTTGTTGAAATAAGGCCTTAGTCATTTGTTATACTGAGACATTCTCCAAATGTTTCTAGTTGAAGTGCCCCTCTGGTGACAAATTTTCTTTTCCGTTCATCCATCTGAAAGTTGTGGCTTCACTGTTTGGAATAATGTTTGTGTGGGTCTGTTTCTAAAAGGCTGTCTGTTTTCACATTCGATGCTGAAAGCTTAGATTTTCTGTGTGCTGACACTCTTAAAGCTGGAAAAGCAAATCATGATTTATGACCTCATGAACTGTTTGGAAGTTAACCCTGGTCAAATATTCACAGTGTGATGTGGGAACTTGAATCACAAGTGTGCACATCCAGAATGAAGAGTAAGGGAGGATACATCGTGTTTCTAGCAGGAAAACTTGTGAAACGAAACATAATTGCATATTTACATGTTCTCAATATTTTAATAAGGAAGAAGGAGTATATGAGAACGTCTGGGTTTTAACAGGATAAGATTGATTCGTTAATTTATTTTTGCATTTATATAGTCATTATTTTTCCAGTCCAGGGTTTAAGTCATTCATTCATTCGTTTAGCAAGCAGCTTATTACCTGATTTTTAATTAATTCATTAACGTAATAAGATAAGGTAAACCTTTATTGATCCCAGCAGGGAAGACTGACTGCTAGAGCATCACAATGACAGAAATAACACAGATTCACAGGTATACAAAATGACATAAGGCAAGGAATCACAATATTGATACCAATAATTTTGAGCTAGATTGTCAGTTCATTGTATGTTGCCATCATTCAAATCAAATCAAATCAAATTTATTTATACAGAATAAAAAATCACAAATTGCAGTTTATCTCAGAGGGCTTGTACAGGTGTGACACCCTCTGCCCTTAATCCCCCAAACCAGGTGAAGAGGAAGTAAATGAAGTTAGAATGTCTCGTCAGGACGTGAACATTTAGAGGAGCAGAGTAAGAAGCAATGGAAGAGGAGGAGAGAGGAGCTCAGTGTATAATGGGATGTCCCACAACCTAAGCCTATAGCAGCATGACTAAGGGCTTTATAGGCCAGCACTAAGTATAATCTTTATCAAAAGGCAAAGTTTTAAACCTACTCTTAGTGTGTCTGCCCCTCGTACCTTGACTAGAATATGGTTCCACAAGAGTGGAGCTTGACAGCTGAAGGCTCTACCTCCCATTGTACTTTTGGAGACTCTGGGAGCCCTGCATCCTGAGAGCATAAGGTTCTGGTTTGGTGATAGTTTACTAAGAGTTCCTTAATATATGACATCACCTGACCATTTATAGCTTTGTAGGTAAGGAGAATTTATTCAACACAACCACTCAACCCTTCATTTTTCCTCATATGCATGTTTCTTTGTATCTTATGTAAGTAATTCCAGTTTCTCTGTCCAAAGAGCTAAAGATGAGGACACTAAAGCCCGTGTAATGATTTACAGTCATTTAAGTGACATTTTCTTCTTGGAAATATTTGAGGAGCTAACCTGCACTGTCAATGCATACCGAAGAACAGCATTGTTGAACGATAACATAATATTACCTCCACAGAAATATTAACCAATGCAGGAAAGGAAACTTTTCATACATGCCAATATGAAAATAACCAGCTCATTTTTTAATCAAAGATAATGCTCCTCTGATGTTGTTGTTACCCAGATAATAAGAGATCACTCTAAAGCTTGAGTATATTGGTCTTAGATCGAGGAAAAAATGTGTACATTTTGTGAGCAATCCAGATCCGATCTGGATCCTGATCCTGAATCAATTACAGATTTCAGCCCCATCAGTTCCTTGTTTTTCTTTGTTCATGGTGATTGTTCATAAGTAGTGCTTATAAAGTGGTGCTAATTAAGCCCACTGAATTACAATTGCAAATTAAATAAAACAGCAACAAAAACATTTTATTATTTCAACATCAGTTTTGTCACATGCTCATATATGATATACGTATATACTGTATATATATAAATGCCTCCACAGGGGTTGCATGTGTGTGTGTGTGCGTGTGTGCGCGTGTGTGTGCGTGTGTGTGTGTGTGTGTGTGTGTGTGTGTGTGTGTGAGTGCTTTGAAGAGCAGAAGTTGCCTTGAACAGACACCAGCCTATTGAAACATCAATGACAAGAATGTGACACATCCAATGCAGAGTACACACACGCTGCTTTGAGTCAGTCTCACACACTCGCACTGGACTGGACACACATGCATGCACTCGCACACAGACGCACAAACAAGGAATTCCGATCAGTCAATGCTTGCACATCCTCTTTCTCTTACTCTGAAGGCATGAAAACAGCAACTTTTGTGCCGGAACCTTAAATCAAATTTTCTACGCTCATTGATTCAATTAAACTATATCAAATTGAATTGATCCTCTTAATCAAGCCAAAATCTTCTTTGATAGAATGGTGTGTTATATTTGCTCTTAGCTTACTGGCAACAGTGAAGATTTCAGCTTAAAAAGGTTAGTATAAGATGCATTTTTTAAAATCAATTTTAGAATTATTTTTTGTTTTTTTTTATGGTTTAAAGTAAGTCCCCAGCATCTTGTAGCTCCATAAATACTCCAATGCTTTTCAAGCGTGAGCCAAACTTCAACTCACAACTTCTTAAAATTAAAGCCCATGTTTACAGGGACGTTAAGGTTTTGGTTATGAACTACAGCTGCACAACACATCTTTCTGCTTGATCATAACAGCTGCTGAGGCACGTGAGAGGTTTAAATGTGCAATGTGCATTTGAATTCTGTATGTGTTTATGCCTTGCTTGCTGGAGTTTGGGAGCAGTCTTTAAAAAACTCAGTAACAGCTAATGAGAGCTGGTTTAAAGAGACAAGGAGACCACTTTGCACTCTCACCACACTTCCTGGACAAATAATTAAAGTAAAGAAGTAATTTGGAGGTCTGCTTAAAAAAAAAACAAAAAAAAAAAAAAAAACAAGATTAGAAAATTGTTCTTTTGTGCATTTTTTTAAAGATGTTAAAACCAACATTAAAATTTTAAGAGCTGCAATATTGGTTTCATTTTTCAACTCTAGATTAGATTTTAATATAACACGTTAAATAAAACCCTGTGTGCAGCATGGAGAATGCTGAATCATCGATTTTGAGATGACTATCCCACAAAAACTATCCTGTACTTGCAGGTTATTAGTGCTTTAACTCAGAAAACAAGATAAAATGCAGTTTTCAGCAACACTTAAGCTGTTCATCATAGGTGTGAATTTAGTTAAAAATGTTTTAGAGATAAGAAGAGTGTAATGAAAAAAAAAGAAAGATATGAGCCTCCCTGCCCATCTTTTAGCCTTATATCTGTTCACTCTTCTCCAGCTCATGTGAAACTTCATGTGTCACTGCATGTTTTCAGACGTCTATAAATATTCCTTGTAGGTCCAGAACAAGCAACCCAATTTTTCTCACGTTCTTACCTCCTGACAGCCGTGACAAAGCAAACAGCTGATTATGGATCACTGCTGTCCACCTGCTGCAGGGCAGGGCGTGTTGAGCTGATTAAAGAGCAAATATCCGAGAAGTTGTTCTTAATTTTGTGGTTGCCACTGTACGCCACTGCATACCAGCAGCAGAACGGCTTGTAATTGATTGAAAGCGAGTCCTCAGTGGAGTTATTGACAACGGCAGCACAAAATATCTATCATACAGAGAGAAAACACAGTCATAATTTCTCAACTTAAAGTCACAAATCAAATTTAAAGAGCAATGTGACCACCTATAAAATGATTTATTTTCCTGGGATTGGTGCAGCGTACATTTTCAAAATAATGGATTGCTGGAAGAAGAAGGTGCACTTAAATAAATAGCCCTGTTATTTAGTTAATGTTAGTCAACCACCTTCACAGTGGCTCACACTAATCTGTTCGAAATGAATCCTCAACTCCGTAAGAAAGTCCCACCTATACTCTCCTGTCCCTCGCTTGCTATATCCTGGCGTTCTTAAAGTCATAGACAGCGACTGTAAATCACCACCTGAGCCCGACTGCCTGCAGTGACCTCCTGTACCACAAGGTCACGATCTATGCAGCTGTGCAGTGTCACTAGTTCCACTGCCAACTACACTATATGCTAACATTTGCAGATTTTGGCCTTATTACATCCACCAACGTAGTTTGGAATAGGTTCTGTTTTCAGTGGCGTTTGCTTGTTTGTTAGTCTTTCTGTTAGCAGAATTACACAAAAAAAAAAAAATGTGTGTGCCTTTCCTCACCTTACATATGGTTAGATTTTGGTAGCCAAAGGTTCAGGTCACCCAAACATCCAAAAGCATGTTTTTTTGGCCATGACTCTAGACAGAATTGACATATAGGGATCCAGGATGTGTCCTTTTTTTTCTTTCAGGAACGTCTAACTGGTGTCCTGTTGTAACTATTCCCAGGGTCCATATGCATCAGATGCCTGAACCAACTGGCATCAGCTGGTGCCAACATGTGCTCTTTTTTTTGCACTGACT
>KV751331.1:1154733-1202774 GCA_001698575.1 Mola mola | reverse complement strand
GCTCATTATTTATTTATATATTTAATATGTTGTTTGTGTACATACAGTACGTGTGTGTGTGTGTGTGTGGGTGTATGTGTATAATAATTTAAAAAACAGAGACAGTTGTAAACATTAAAGTAAAAGCTCTGATAAAGCATTAAACTGACAGCAGACTGTGAGAATGAACAGCCTTTGCTTGAAGTTTCGACCGCTTGGCTTAAACTCCCATTCAACAAGAAAAATATTTCACTGATGAGCGTTTGTCACTGTGTTTCTAGGTCACAGCTGCACTCCTCTGTCTCTGCTGGAGTTTTTCTATCTTTTCAAACGTTTGCTTTCAGCTCATTTGCTCTATTTCTCTCTCCTCCTCAGTGACCCTCTTCCCCCTCCATCACCCCGGTTCCCAGTTTGACAGTTGTCTATGATGTCATAATGTTGTCATCTTGTTTTTAAGAAGGGGAAGAATGAAGACTGTCCTGGGACATTAGCTCACTGTAATGCAGCGTGAGGATTTTTGCTCACCTTATAAATAGAGGTTTGACCTCTAACCAAGGCCCTCACCATACATGCTGAGAAACCCTCTACTCTCCATACCTTATATAGAGTCACCAGGTTGGTCTCTTTCAACCCACCTATAGACTTCTTATAGGGAACTTTTTCTTTGCCACTGTCCCATTGTGCTTAGTCATGGTGGAAATGTTGGGTCTCTCTCAATAAATAATGAAATCAATCAATGATAAAAGAGGTTTTTTTTGACTATATAAATGACACTGATTTGACTTTGCTTACCTGTAGTGTAAAGACATTCAGCCCAGCTTCAGACGACTTGCACGGATGATGTACTGACCTATTTTCCAAAGTAAGACAACACCAAGAGGGGTGGCCGTAAGAATGGCCTAAACTTAACCAAACGTCCTAAACACGTTTGTTTTTATAACTATATTCAACCAGGATGCATTGGGGCCACAAGCCGTTTGATTTAAACAATGACTCTTTTCTACCTGTCATCTGGTTCAAATGTGCAGGACTCCATTATCATATCAGCAATAACAAAAGAAGATTGTTGAGAGAAGGAGGAGGAGCTCAGGAGAAAAACGAACTCTGATCGAGTATGTTTCTCTGCCTGCACAAGTGTGAGAGCATACAGATACAAACATTTCATTTTTGACTGCATGTAATAAAAATTTACAAATGGGACAGAAGAGGCGACACAGCAGCTTAGAAGACAGGAAGTGGGCCATCTTTGGTTGTAGAGAATCTTTGGTAGAAATAAAGGCAGCTCAAGAAGTGACCTTTCAATATAGCAGGTTGGTTCTCATGGCGTTAGAGCTGGAAAACAATTTGTGTATCAGAGAGATGGCCTCTTTTGCATGTGTGCATGTGTGTGCGTGTATATGCTAAATATGTATTTGTATCTCTGCGAGCTGGCTTACAGCGAGGAGCGCTTGGTTCACGTGCAGGGGCCGCAGAGGAGAGGCTCTGCACACTCAGCTGCCAAACAGAATGAGGAGTCGGACGCTGACGGAGGGAGAAACAGAAAAAGAGGGAGAGTATAAAAGAGTCAGAGGGTGAGAGGAAAGGGGAAGAATGCATCGCACTAACAGAAAACAGGAGGAAAGACAGCGAGGGGAAATTTAATCCCTATTTGCATTTAAGAAAGAGATTTGGAGATTCCCTGGTGACTGTTGGACGATGCCGACATGCTCGTTAACGCATCTCTTTGATTTACATTTGTTGTTTCATACTTTCCTGGTTATAGGAGGTCGTGTTTTAAAGAATGCAAATGAAGCCCATTAAATCAGGGACAAAACGAAGGCAGGGTGGCGGCGAGGAGAGAGAGCAGACACTCGAGAAGAGATGGAATAAAAGGCAACAAGATGGATGGAAAGCAGTGGACAGAGAGGGGATGAAAAGGAGGGAAGGAGGGAGGCTGAGTGGGCAAATGAGATAAAGGGAGAGAAAGAGGAGGGTGGGAGAGAGCAAGTGACACAAATAAAGTATCTGGGAGAGAGAGGAGAAATGTGGATGAAAAGGGGGGAAGAGAATATGAGGAGGCAGATCGAGGGATATTACAGGAGGATGAAGAGAGAGAAAGACCAGAAGATCAGCATCAGAGGGAGAGAAGAGAGCGAGCGAGCATGGAAAGACTCGGGGAGAGTGGCAGAGAGAGAGAGAGAGAGAGAGTACTGAGTCATGTGACAGAGCGGCACGTGTTGGCTGGCAGTGTCAACTCTCTCTCCCTCTCTTCTTCTCACCCTCGCTCTCCTTCCTTCCACTCAGATACAAGAGGGGCTCTCAGCCAATCAGGATGCAGTGTTTATGCATCACACTGACACTACCTCTCTCTCTCTCTCTCTCTCCCACGCCCCCCCTCTCTCTCTCTCTCTCTCTCTCTCTCTCTCTCTCTCTCTCTCTCTCTCTCTCTCTCTCTCTCTCTCTCTCTCTCTCTCTCTCTCTCCTGAATGTCAGAATCGGAATCAACTTTACTGGGCATGTTTACGCATCCAGGAATAATTTGCTCCATCCGACAGCATCATACACAGGTGCATGTCTTGTTTCCAGTTTGCTCGGCTTACACTGAGAGTCTATTTTTGTAGTTGCACTATGCGCCCAACCTGTTCTCATCTCAGGTCAGCAGATAGCAACAATTTGTCATCCACACCTCTGGCTCATCTAAACATGAAAGGTACCCTGTAGCGTCATACGCTAGGCTCATACACTGAGCCTTCGCTGACTCACAAGGGGCCCGGTGGCATCCACGACTGACACGCTAAGCCTTCACTTTAGCGTCTCTTGGCAGGACCCAAAGGTGAATTTGGTTTAGTTAGCCGCAAAACCTATTCGGTTAGATTTTGGAAATGACTGATGAGGTTGAGTTTCAAACGGAAACTCCAGTGTCTTTGGGGAAGCTTGCATGTGACTTACCACTCAATCTTGACCTTTTCTCAATTTGGAAAGTACGCTACTGCCTGACGCTAAAAGGGTACCTTGCAAATCTGGAAAGGACACTGGAGCCCGTGACTGATTGTGGTTGTCTGATGACCTGGGATTGAGAAAGTGTTGGCTAACATTACGCTTCAGTTCAGCAAACAGCATTATCTGTATCCATGGTAATGCTGCTCAATATTGCATCAAGCTGGGGTTCAAACTAAGGTATGTAAGGGGCAAAACTTAGATTTGAGAATATTGTATATATCTGAAACACTGCTGCAACCCTTCTAGGCTCATTTCGGCTAATCATGTGTCATTTCAAAGAGAAGGGGTACAAATGTAGATGTGCTTGCACTTTTGGATAGACAGTGAAAGGCCGATACAATGGAGGGGACACCAAAAGGAAAAGTTGCTCTTCCAGTATTATCAGCAGCTGCAAATACAGCAAACAGCCAAAAGAGAAAGTGAGACTAACAATTCTTAAGGACTCTGAGGCCGTCTAAATGGGCATGGTGGAGCTATGGAGCAGAAACAGGGAGGAGAGGGAGAAGTTGCTTCCATGGAGTCTCGTGCTTAATTCCTATAAATTCCAAAATCCAGCTATAAATTCTGCATCCACTGGGCGGCAAACCTGTGTACCAGCATTACGTGTAAAATTTTGAAATGCTCCGTGCAGAATAATGGCAGATGGTCACATCAGCGCACAGGATAATTGGCATTTTTGCCAAACGTTTGTGAACTTTGGCCAACAGGTGGAAGACAGGTGTTGTTGCTGGGTTCCTGTCTTCTCCGTCACTCTGTTAATTTTGGTGCCACAGGTCCCAACATTCAATCAGCTTGAGTGATTGATAATATTAATTCCCCTCTAAAGTTTGGTAATGATTCATGCAGCAGGTTTTAAGTTTACACATTGTGTTCATTATCCAGTTCTACTGATGGCAACGTGGCATCCATACGGCCATTTGGTCAAAGTACATTTCACTAACATGTTTCCAAAATACAATTACTCCAGAGGTCTTTTTTATGACTACAAATGTTAATGAGTTCAGTGACATAAATGTAAACATTTACCTTTAATCCCTCACTTCCTGCCATTTATTGCATCTCTCTGTTCCAATCATTAACAACTCTTTCAGTCGTCACAGATATTTCTCTCTGCTTCCATCTGTCTCTCTTCCTGGCCCTCCTTTAGACTCGTACACAGTAGGTTGACCAGGTTAAATGCGATGCGTGCTAAGCCTCTGTGTCAGTGTGTGGCAGATGGAGAGGGAGAGAGAGGGAGAGAGAGAGAGAGAGAGGGAGAGAGAGAGAGAGAGAGAGACATAGCCACACAAGTGCAGGCATTTTTCACGGATGATCTGACAATCCCTAGTTGTGTCTGTGCATGCAATGTGCGTGTTCAAATGAAAAAAAAAAAAAAAAATGTTAATTGCACTATTGTTTAGTGTGTGTGTTTATCTACACTTCTGTTTGTCATCCTTTGAATGCATGTGTGCACACATGTCAGTGTGTGTGTGCATGTTTACATCCACATGGTTTGGAAATTGTTAACCAATCTGGATTGATTGATAAACACACATACGATTGATTTACTACTCACTGTTATGTGAACTCGATGACGTAACTGTGGAGGCAAGAGGAGGAAAGTCGTAAATGGAGTGTGTGTGTGTGTGTGTGTACGTGTGTGTGTGTGTGTGTGTGTGTGTGTGTGTGTGTGCGCGCACACAAAGGCTGACAGATGTGACTGTGAAGTTTAATCGTTGTGTTTAATGTAAACATTCCTCTGAGGGAAACACCATTAACCACAACACAGATTTCTCTTTATTTATTTATTTATTTTCATCCCATCGGTCAGATTGCAGGTTTCCTTCCAGCTTTTTGTGCAAATTTTAATAGAAAGGGAAAAAAAACGCACCATCACATATAGATTTAAAACGATTTTAACAGAGACTTACCTTGAAGTGCAAAATCTCCTTTATAAGGACGACGTGGGTGAAATGCAAATATCAAGCTAGCAAACACTGCAAATTTTAAAGTGCTCCCAGTCGTCATGCCATAAATTTATCTTAAAACGGACTGACAGAGGTACAGAGTGTGTATCAGCGTGCTGCTGTAGAACCTTGAGCAGAGATATGATCAGAACTCTGGATTATAGAGGAAGTAGGTGCAAAGTCATATGTTATTGATTGCGGGATCTTATTAAAGGAGATCTCACCTGTCAGACTGGTGTAATTATTGCTTTTAAGAAAAAAATTACCAGAGGGGATTTGATGTGTGACCAAGTCGACAGCGAAGATGTTGTTGACGTTTGAGCGGACAGCATTTGATTTACAGCAGCGGGCTCGGTGTTAATCCGTCCGCGTAAAACGTGTCTCCAGGTAGAGCCGTGGGATAGAGCCTTGAGTTAATTCATTTACTCATCCAGAGTTCATGCCAATAAATTCCACATGTTCCTCCTGAACTGAACAGATATAAATTTACAGAGAAAGCAAAGATACAGGGCGACATATGGACACGTTTGAAGAATTATCTACCTGGAGTTGGATCTTCTATCACATCCATCTAATAAATAAGCCAAAGTGTTTCAAGGTTACTGTAGGAAATCACAGTGCAGCAGGAGTCCTGTCAGAGTCGTATACACATCTATGATTAGACTGAAGGTGCCAGTGGTCAATACACACATCAAATAACAAAGTATCAGGATGACCAAGGGGTACGAGGTGTCAGACCTAAGAGTTGCCCCTCCTTAGACTGGAATCTTCAAACGGAGACATGGATTCAAGTCACAGCAGCTGCGTCTCTTGACCCAGTAACAAAGTCATCACCACAATTAGAGCTGCTGCAGGTTTGCATTTAATGACCTTGCAATCCTCTGGGTTAACTATGACTAACCGCGCTTGTCTCTTGACTGATTTACTTTGAATTGCAGGGGCTAGTCTGCAATTCAAGTTGTAAAATCAGAGCAGGCACATTTTGCCCACATATTGGCCTCTTTAAAGGTACAGGAGCCGTGTTCAGCTTCAGTCTACATGTTTGTCTCAGCCACAGAGAGAATGTAGTAATATGTGAAATGGATCCTTACCTCCACCACTGGTTGGTTTGATTGTTGGCGGAGTTATCCAAAAAATAAGAGGTTTCAACATAAGTTAGTGGGAGGACGAGGAAAGGACAAAGGACAAACCCATTAAATCGTGGTTGGGCGATGTTTTATTGTGTCTAGTTTAAATTTGTTATTTATGCACTTTGTGCTTTTTAGCTGCGCCTTTGTTAGCGTCTGGAGGAATTCTTATTGGGTTTTTTTTTTTGTTGTAAAACATACCTGAAGCTGGAAAAAGACATAACAGAAACCCTTAGAAGTGATCCAGATATTCCATCAGTAAGAATGGATGGTGCTTCAGGTGACTGAACCCCTATTCCTGTCAAAAAACTCCTCGATTGCTATCAATTTCCTTCCGAATGCTGAAAATGCATAATGCGAGTTAGGGAAACGCTTGTGAAGTTATAGAAATGGTTGGTGATTCATTTCATAAGCTTTTGTTGTTGTTGTTGTTGTTGAATCTCATCCAAACAAAACCAATAAATTCAATGCTCTAACACACACACAAAAGTTGTGTGTGGCTGTTAGAGGGCATACATTTCCAGAAGGCCAGGTATATTTTCTCAAGCTATTAATGAACTAGTCTCCCAAGGGGGGCAGAGAAAGTGCAGACCGGGTTAGATATGCTAACACACCAGTTTGACAGGTGAGCACTTGTTGTTCTTAATGTTCATTAAGATCATGTTGGGTGTTTTCTTACATTTGAAGGAGACTGGAGGCGGTTGGATAGAGTAGCAATGCCAACACTGCACTGCCCTTTTAAGCTGGATCAAATGTCCAGCCAAAGAAAGCCCAGAGACAAAGTTCAACGGCTAACCCATTAGCACAGAGCACACACCCACAGCAAAGGGGAACTGAGTGCAGGTTTAAACTGTTTTTTACAACGGTTGTGCCCGTTTACACAGTTGTTTGAATATGAATTTATTTGCCTAAAAAATTTAAGAGAGCTTCATGGGTGTGACAAACTCACACATACACAGTATCCAATCCTGAAAGATCAGTCAATTTAATCCCTCACCGCGGTTTCTTTCAGTCTCCAGATTGCTCTTTCAAATTTTTCCAATCAGAGATTTGGAATATTACAATGGACACTAGCAGAGAAACTACCAACAGCTTCCACGATGTCTGCCGTAAGTTAGTTATCCTGAGCTGTGCAGATATCCGTGGCTGTAGCTACAGTGACTGCTATCATCGGTTCAGCCCTGTTCACATTACACAAGAGTCAGGTCTTTAGAGTGCAGGAAATGGGGTGATGGAACGGAGACTGTAGGTATTAAAACAACATAAACACACGACTTGTAGCTTTGCAGAGACAGATCATCCATACTGCCCACATGTGTCGATCTAGCCTTTCATAAACTATTGTTTACTTTTACCTTTCCTGTGTCTCAAAACAAACCATAGAGCTTGTTTATGTCAGATACTGTATATGTTGAAATTGGGCAGTGGAATCATTTGCCCTTCGCTCATCGTTTCCCATGAAACCTTATGCGTTTTCGAGGCCAGTTGTACTTTGGAGACCAAACGAGCTGGTGGTTTCTCCCGGTGAAGGACAGTACAGTGTGTGTGACCCCCCCTATCACCCACCTGTGAACTGCAGAGTGATCTGAGCACTTTGAGAGTTAGCAGCCTGAAGTTGGCATTAGTGAGGCTATACTGCTTGATAATTGAGAGCCACAGCCTGAGCACGGCCAGAAACCAAACCGGGGCAGGACACAGCCTGTTTAAAGACGAGGAAGGGGATGAGGAAGCACATACTCTGTTGTCCTAGTTTTCACCAAAAACACCTTTAGTTCCTCTTAATGATATTTCATAGGTCAGCATAATGTACTGGACTAAAAATAGTACAGGATTTTTATGTTGTCACTTTAATTCCAATGCAGAGATCTTTGGTGCAGAGGAGTTTTCTTAGTGGTATGAAGATAGATCTAAAGAAGATCTAAACCCTGCTCTCATGCCCAAACACGTCGAGAAAATTGAAAATGATATTTACTGACAGTGATGAGAAGTTCACGGCTTAAAAAACTCATTGTGTCGTTATAAAAAGACACTTGTGGAAACCAGAAGTTTGTCATTGGAAAGCATCAAAATACAAAAAAACTCCATCTTGACCAAGAAGTGGGATTTTCATCTTCATGCGTCTATGGCAGAAGCAGGACTTTCATATAATACATTTTGTCAATAATGACCATAATTTTTTGAGGTCATTTTAAATTCTAGAAACCGTTTTTCACTCCTAAGATCTTTTACTACAAATGTGGCGATTGTCAGCGGTCTGGAGTGCTGAATTGATGAAAAGGTGTGGCAAAAGTTGATTAAAATGAAGCGATGCAGTGGATGTTAAATGTTAAATTTGCAGATAGCGCGAGCGAGCTGTCTTTGTCAGGAGTGAGACGGCATATGAATGAGGACGCTTGAAAACGCTGCACATTTCCACCTCTATATGTAGGAGACGTATAGAGACAGATATTAACAAAGAAAATGTGGATGGAATAGAGAGAGGAGGCTGAATAAGGAAAAATGTGTCAGGAGAGAGAAAGGACAGGTGGAGGCGGTGAAGGAGAAATTATAATAAAGGAGGAGAGAGGGAAAAAGTGAATATAAAAGAGGGGAAGTAAGAAAAAAGAGAGAGAGGCGCAGGAGGTGAAGGCTTTGAGGATGGGGACAAGTGGAGGAGGGAGAGCCCAGACTGATGATGAGGTTTTAACGAAGAAGAGATTGAGGAGTAAAGGAGGGAGAGGGGTGAGGATGCAGAGGAAGGAGGTCGGAGCAGAAATGTGTTTGAGGAGAACGGTAAGCTCATGTGGAAGCAGGACGTAAGACCTTCTGTTGGGTGTGACATATACTAAGGAACAAGTTGAAAGTACTCGGCTTATCGACTGTTTTAGTGCTTTTAGATTTGTCCTTTGACACAGTCAGTCATTTGATTCTTTATACTCCAGTTAAAGCTCTGAGGGCGTCCGATCAGATGATTCTGGATGTTCCCAGGTCCAGACTCAAACGTGGAGTCATCCAATCGTTTTCAGTGGATACCACTAATTTGTAGACCAGTTTACCTATTCATATACGTTTGTATAGGAGCGATGAAATTTTCAAGCCCTTGCTAAAGACTTAACCTTTTTCACTGGCCTTTCTTCACTGATTTTTAGCATGTTAAGCATTTTGGTCAACTTTTGGTGGTATTTAAATGTGCCATTTTCTTTTACCTGCTGGATTAAATGTTGAATGTTAATGTTCGGTAGTTAAAAACAGCTGAAGACTTTTATTGTTTTCATAGAGGTTGCATGGCGTACTGTGGCTTCAGCGTATGCCTCCTCTCAAATCAATGTCAGATCGTAGACAGCACGTGGAACAGGAATATTCTCACGTCTCAGTTGGTAAATTATTCATCTATTATTTAAAGTTTCACAGTTCTTAATGGTTGGAAAAGTGGAAAGAAAGATTAGCTATCAAGGCAAATAATAAAGCCCATCATTTAGTGAAAGGTTGAATTTAGAAGGTGTATGGATGTATTTTTCTTGCCAGTAACAACAATTTTTCCTTTCCCGACATTTCTGAATTTACTTTGTTTGTTTATGTATGAAAGTGAGCACCAGTCAATCTATCAGCTGAAACCACTTCATAAAACTTTTTTTCATTTTTGGTAACACAAAGAGCAAAACAAGTGTCGCTTTCTACTTAGACAAGAAAATAGTTTAATATTGCATCATATAGAAACAACTTTTGTCATAATTGTTAAAATGATCGCTATTTCTTAACAGTACTGCCGTAACGCTTTTACTGCTGTTTGTAGAAACAAGTCGCTTCACACACACGAAAAAAATAAAACACAATCAGAGTGCCTGGCAAGATTTACTAAAAGAGAGGACTGATCCCTGATCTCGTGCAGCGCAGCGTTCTCCGCAGACGGGATTAGAGGCAGAGTGAGAATGCAGCTTGTTCAAGTCTGCAGCCTGAATCCTCTCAAACTTATCAACTTTGATCTGTACTTTATATAAACTCGCTCCTATTTGTTAAAGGGAAGCTTGAGTATTTTTTAATCCGGGCCCTGTTTCACATACAGAATTGTGGTATATAAAGAATGTTGCAGAGCTGAAAAGAATGTCGGAGTGGGTCAGGAGTGTGAAGCTGGAAATTGAAGGGGTGATGATGAATGTTGTCAGTGGTTCTGCCCCACAAGTTGGCTGTGAGATGGAAAAGAAAGAGAAATTCTGGAGTGAGTTAGGTGAAGTGGTGGAGAGTATTCCCAAGGAGGAGTGAATGGTGACTGGAACTGACTTCAATGGGCATGTTGATGAAGGGAACAGAGGTGATGAGAAGGTGATGAGCAGGTTTGGTGTCAAGAAAAGGAACCTGGAACGACAGATGGTGGTGGATTTTGCTAAAAGAATGGAAATGGCTGTGTTGATTAGCTACTTCCAAAACAGAGAAGAACACATGGTGACATATAAGAGCGGATACAGGAGCACACAGGTGGACTACATTCTGTGGCGACGACGCAATCTGAAAGAAATTAAAGGCTCTAAGATAGGGACAGGAAAACGTGTAGCCAGACAGCATTGGATGGGGGGATGGTCACGAGTAGGATGACTCTGGTGGCAGAGCAGAGGATCAAGTGGTGGAAGCTGAAAAAGAAAGACTACTGTGAGGACTTCAGGGAGAGGTTGAGACAGGCTCTGGGTGGTCATGAAGAACTGCCAGATGACTGGGTAACCACAGCAACAGTGATCAGGGAGACAGGTAGGGAGGTGTTTGGTGGGTCATCTGGACAGAGGACGGATGAGGACGTACAGGAGAGTATTCAAAAGAAGAGGTTGGCAAGGAAGAAATGGGAGAAGAATGAGAGTCAACAGGAATACAAGGACATGCAACTTAAGGTGAAGTGACCTTAGGGAGATAGTAAAGGCTAAACAGAAAGTGTATAATGAGCTGTATGAAAGGTTGGACACTAAGGAAGGCGAAAATGATCTGTTTGGACTGACGAGGCAGAGGGATTGAACTGGGAAGGATGTGCAGCAGGTTGGGTGATTAACAAGTGAGGAGAGTGTGCTGAGAAGATGGGAGGAGTACTTTGAAGAGCTGATTAATGAAGAAAAGGAGAGGGAAAGAAAGGTGGAGGAGGTGGAAACTGTGGAACAGGAAGTTACAAAGATTAGTAGAGATGAAGTGAGAAACGCTTTGAAGAGGATGAAAAATGGAGAGGCAGTTGCTCCTGATGAGATACCGGTAGAGGTGTGGACGTGTCTAGGAGAGAGGGCAGTGGAGTTTTTGATGAATCAGTTCAACATGATCTTGGATCTTGGTGAGAAGATGCCTGAGGAATGGAGGAAAAGCGTACTGGTGTTGATCTTTAAGAACAAGGATGATGTGCAGAGTTGTAGCAGCTACAGAGGGATAAAGCTTATGAACCACACAATGAAGATTTAAGTGAGGGTTAGAGAAGAAATGATGATTTGTGGACAGCAGTATGATTTCACGCCAACAAAGAGCACTACAGATGCCATGTTTGATTTGATTTGATTCATATTTGATTTGATTTGAGAATGCTGATGGTGAAGTATATAGAAAGTCTTAAAGAGTTGCATTGTGTCTTTGTGGAAGTGGAGAAAGTCTCTGACAGGGTGCCGAGGGAGGAACTGTTGTTCCGTATGAGGGAGTCTAGAGTGGCAGAAAAGTATGTTAGACTGCTGCAGGAGATGTATGAGAGCAGTGTTTCAGTGGTGAGGTGCGCTGTAGGAGTGATGGACAAAGTGATGGACAAAGTTAGAGTGGCCAGATTGGTTCGGACATGTGCAGATGAGGGACAGCAAATATATTGGTAGAAAGATGCTGAAAATGGAGCTACCAGGCAGGAGGCAAAGACGAAGGGAGAGGACATGCAGGTAGTCGGTGTGAAAGAAGAAGGTGCAGAGGACAGGGAGAGATGGAAGAGGACGATCCGCTGTGCCACAGAATTCCCACAGAATTCTCAAAACATCAAACTTACCTCAACTAAAAGTGCTTTTGTTGCCACTCAAATGCTGGGATTGTTACTCTAAGGACACATTTCCACCAAACATGATGGTAGCCATTGTAACCTACATAACTCATATATAAAGTACCCAGATGTGGCTAGCATATCCACCTCAGACGGAACTTTTGGTGGTGTTGAAAAAGGAAGTGTTTACTGGGCTTTGGGGGGATGACCACTTTCACATTGGCAGCTTATACAGGAGACTTTTAAGTATCAGGCCATCATGCAAGGTACCTAAATAGAGTGTTAGAGAATAAACATGATGGTGTGATATGGTTATGGTACCACCCACAGCTTTAGGTCATGGAAACAAAACTAGTATGTAAAACACTAATAGGTGAAAACAAGACTGAAAACATTACAGAAAGAAACCCTTCAGGGACAGACTCTGTTTAAGAAAAGGTCTTTTTGTTTGACCAGACGTTAGCTCAAGCAGAGGTCTGAAGAGGGTGGGCCACGGCCGGACAGGTAGATAACTAGATAGTTTCGGGGACTCAGTTTCAGTTATACCTCAGACAACATGATGGGCCACAGTTCTTTTAATGCTGATTAAACACACACTGCATGTGCCATTTTTACTTCTACTTGGTTTTAGTATAAATACTTAGTTTTGAAACTTTTAAGATGGCATTAATTCTGTTCGATGCCAAAACGGATTGGGGGTCACAGTTTATACTTCATAGTATGGGGCAGGTAATAGACTAATCGATTTACAGTTATACTGAATTTTGCAGTCATAGAAATCTAATCATCTTATCATTGATATACAGGTGAATTTATCCATGAACAAATTCGTTTGTAAAAAATTTTCAGTTGTGATGTCATGTTATTTAAACAGGGGAACATTATTATTAAAAATTGTTTTTTAAGATGCCTTATAAGTTTTTTTTCTGGCTTCATTCAACCTTATTGAATGGAAACTTTCACTATGACCATTTTAACCAACAATGTGATCAAACAACATGACCTTGTTTCATGTCAAACCGGCGACCCACAAACATCCTGCTTGTCATGCAACAAAACAACAAAGTGGTCTTCAAATTTCAAACAAACACTGTAAAAAACAATAGTTAAGCAGCCGCATAGTCCCCTTATACGGAGGGCCGGCTCTGGGGTGGGTTATTGATTCGTCTACATTGTTGGAATCAGCCAAGAATTTGCAAAGCAACACGTGTTTCCAGCAGCGATCCAAATCATTCAAAAACCTCAGAACAAAACTTCTTTTCAAGTTAAATTTACGTTTCCCTTTAAAGTACATACACAACTTTTCCATTACAACTTTTCTTTCGCAGATAAAGTTTTCAGCACATTGAAATGCGCCATAAGAAGTCTAAGCGGGCCAGTATAAGTAATCAGTGGACAAATGAGGTGATCAGGTGTGGTGAGGAGAAGGGGCAGGGAAAATGAGGGGAAGAGTGAGGGAATGAGGTGAATACAGGGCAGCAGGGAGTGGCAGAAAGTGAGACGACATCAGATGAAAGTGATTGGATGAGAATAAAGGCTTGTGGAAACAAACCAGTGAGGAGAGTCCATTCAGAGTTTCAGTGAACTTTGCCTGCAACTTTGCCTTGTTGCCAGCAACAACAAGAAAACAATTCAAACAGCTTTGACCACAGCTTGGCGCCTCTCAGCCTCCGTGTGCTTATCGACCGTGGGCTTTGACACAGATGGGGCTGAGCGTGCTCCCTCCCTCCCGGCTGATCAATGAACACATGACCCGTCTATGAAATAGGTCACGGCACTGATTGATAACTACAAACAAGACATGGCTCCCTATAATAGACATCAATAGAGGACATTGTCGGTCCGTGCCGCTGTGTGTAACAACGCGCAACGCCTCCTGACAGCTTTATGAGGTGTTAATGGATGAGGTTGATATTGCTTTTATCAAAGCTTAAACTATCACACATTTATTGATGAATAAGTAACCAGCAGTTTATGGCAGATTGATACTGATGCAACAATTGATTTAACATGTAAATGTGATGACAATTTGTCATGTGGGAATTTTCTGCTGGACAGTTTAAGTGTCCCACAACAATGCAAATGGTGTTTGCAACTCTATTTATTACACACACACAACTGAACTTCTGCCTCTCTTTTATTTATTTTCCTTTGATATTTTACACATTAGCGACTGAATTTATGTCATGTATGACATCTATGTATGTATTAACTGAGCGCAGGAGCTACACGTAATGGAAACATGATGTCGTTTTGGTGTGAAATTTAATTGCAGCATTATCGCTTCTGTTTAGCATGAGGAGAAAAAAAGAACAACATGTAATGGGGCTACGGAGAGAAGTATGTTAGAAGGGAGAACGAAAACGTGAATGAAACACTTAATGAGACGAGGTAGAAAATTTTATTGGGAGAGAAGGTGAGAGAAGGAGGGGTGGGGGATGGTTGAGTTCAACAAATTCTCAGCTGTTCTAAGGTTGTCAAAATCTGCAGTAATAACAGTTCCAAAGCTATAAAACAAAAGACCTACAATCATGTTTCAACACAAGGCTGCACAGACATTAACTTTATTATCTAATTTTGTTTGCTGAGTGACTTTTTTTGTTCCAGCGCTATGTGCAAGTTGTCAAAAAAGCTACGCTAATTAGTGTGCAAAGGCTTTCATTCCTGTTGCTGAGGCGTTATTGTACTTCAGGTTATTATGTTC
Source organism: Mola mola (assembly GCA_001698575.1). Taxonomy (NCBI): domain Eukaryota; kingdom Metazoa; phylum Chordata; class Actinopteri; order Tetraodontiformes; family Molidae; genus Mola; species Mola mola. The sequence continues at coordinate 1,188,083 of KV751331.1, read as the reverse complement.
CAAAGAAAATCTTTAAATTCTAATGCAAATATATCAAAGCTGTAAGGAGAGCTGATTTCACTGCTGATTCCTGTGTCATTGGTGTCTATATGTGTGTTTGGTTGCTGATCACCATGAACCTGTGAAATGAGATCTTGTTGTGCAATGTGTGGAAAATAAGACAGCTGACAGCAAATAATAACTCTTCAATGTACATAAAGGTATGGCAGAGTTCTTTTTAAGACAATTGCGGCCAAGTTACTGTTGTGTTCACAATTCCCAGATGCTGCGTAGGTGTTTGCATGCATATACATGTATTCTTTCTGGTCACCCTGGAAGTTTTGTGAGCACGCCCAACTCCCAGATGAGCTCACGGAAAATAAAAACACCTCCCTTCTCCTGTCAAAAACATGAGCGTCTGTTCTGAAAACCTTAGATGAATTGATACAGATGCACATTTCCAAACTCCTCAGAATCACTGTTAGGCTCTGAAATAGCTTTGCTTTCTATTGTTATCCCTATATTGGCTCTAATAAATGAAAAGGTGTAAAATAAAAGCTGTTAAATCTGAATTTGCTGAATACTTCAAAGATGTCCGCACAGCTTGATGAGGTTTTTTTTTTTTTTTTTTGACTAGAAAACAAGATGTAATTGAGCCCTTCATTGCTCGCTTCTTGCCAGAGTTCCCAGATTAGTGACTGAGACAATGTGGCCAACGTGGCAATTTCAAGACCATGAAAAGTCCATTATTATTGCACTTCTTCATCCAGATCATTGCACAGCCTTCCAAAGGAGAATATATTGCATGTGAGTATTGAGTATGTCTCAACCCGTCCTGACTCAGTCTTTTCGGGTGTGTGCAGCTCACTTTACTTTGTTAACGTACAATAAAAATAAGAGACTAGACAACACTGGAGTTGTATCCAAACTAATACTGACATAAGAATCCTTTCCGATGATTAAAGGCTGTAATTGACAATGTCTCAATCCGTCACAGTCTGCAGTCAAAGTCTGATCCCAGGCCATTTTATGAGTTTGTTCGTGTGAGGCCAATCAGAACGCTTGCGCAAGAAAAGTAGACGGGACTCAGCAAAATGACAGCGATTCATATTAGGAGCCACTGTTTTAAGTTACTGCCCATATACAGTAATCGTGAGCAGCCGTCAATCATTATAGTTAATCCTGTTTTTATGGCATCAAATAAGTAATTAAAGCCACCCGATCAGAGAGTTTAATTTCACATGTACTGAGTATTTAGTTTGGTCTTTGCCCTGCTTGCTATCATTGAAAGGGAGGACGTAATGATCTATACTGCAGCCAGCCACCAGGGGTAGTCAACTAAAGAACAACATAAAAAGGGTCATTTTAATCCACTCATAGATAATTAAAGACCAGTGTTGCTCCCAAGTGAGAGCTGAACTTGTACGGTGCTACATTCAGAGCCTGCAGGTTGCTCATATTGTCAAATTGCATCTGTTTGATTTGACTTTTTTTGTAAATAAAGCTTTTCCTCTCAGCTATTCTGCCTCGGCATATGATTGTGCAGCAGCGTTTGTGTTAGAATGAGGCATCTACGGGCACGAAAAACGAAAAACTGTGTGTTTTCTATCAAGTTTACACGTGTGATGTCAGGCTTTGTGTGCACATTGCATTTACTGTATTCTTCTTATATGCCAGTATAGTATTTGTATGAATATGTTGAGCCTCGGGGAAGTGAGCTTATTCTTGCCCCACGAGTCACCTCTTATTAACCAATCACAGGAGAGAGAGTGATCTGCTGACATCAGCCGCTTCAAGATGGGATGTTTTATTTTGATCCTAGCAGTTTGCAGCAGCACGCTGTACCGACAGCATGTGTGGCAGGAAAGAGGTTTTTATAAGAGACAAACATGTGTGAACAGCACAACGCGCAGCTGAAGTGAGTGAATTATGGTCTGTGGGGATGTAAACAGAGAGAGGAGTGGCTCATGGGTTGGGACTGATGGTCAGACCAGTGTGTCTGGTTTTAACGCTGCCTTCAGGGGCCTTAAAAAGCAGTTGTTTCTGGCTTCTGTAGCTCTAAATATGATAATTACACTTGTATATCCTACAAGTCTAATTGGGGGTGCTTGATTTGGTGCTTGTTGCTACTCATTTCTTGTCTAATGTTAACTTTAATTCCTGAAGTCGTCACAGCATGATGCCTTTGAGTGAAAACATTTACACTAATTGTGAATTCGGATTTCTGCTGGAGTAACCACCACATATCTAATAACACTCAAATTATAACACTCTGAACTGTTCAAATACATTGAAAACTCAAAGATGAAGCAGACTCTTGCCATCACAGAGGCTATTTCAAAATTAAATCCAATAGCATTTACTTAATTTTAAAAATGAAATAAAGAATCCTGTAAGTTTGCTGCAGCAGCCACATGAACATGAGGAAGTGCACATGGGAAATATACTGTATTTGATGCTATACTGGATTTATTGGTAGGATTCCCCCCTGCCATCTTACCAGGCCACGCTATTCTGCTTTATATCATCTCGGCAAAGCATCATTGCAATTCAATCACCAGTGAAAATGACCATTTTCCTGGTTGTGCGCCTCACAGCGCTGTTGCGCTGTAGCAGTGCGACTACAGTGGTCAAAACAGCGCTTGAAGGCAGCAGCATGCATCACGTGCAGCGAATATTTACAGAAGACGGTGTCAGTTACAAGTTTTTCAGGAGCTGCGGTCTAGCTTTTCTTCTGCTTGAATAGCATAACGTACTGTACGATGACAGCATAACGTGGAGCCGATTCAGGAAAAAAAACAAACACTTGAATGCATGATACTGTTTGTGGCAGCCCGTGTTGTTGCTGTTTGAAAACAAACCCATTAGACTAAAAGCAGCGATGGTCGACCGACAACGTTATTATTGGCTGCAGAATAAGTCATAACTCCCCCGCCACGTATGTTACCAGATGAGATTAGAAACTCAGATTACACCAAAGATGATGGCTAACGTTTTAGGTAGTTCTTATGATGCTGATGTATCTTCAGGAGTTATTTTTTCTGATCAGTCTAGGTTTAATTAGTAATTTGATGCTACCTAAGTGGGCTGAAACAATAGACAGTCGATCTCTGTCCGTGATCGAGCAGGTGGTTGTACAGAGTATTTTTTTTCTGGTGGTCACCAATGCAAGATGGCAGCGAAACAGAAGAGGAGGAAGAGTGTGTGTGAGTGTTTTTGTTGTTTGGCCAACGGAGTTTGTACAAACAAACATAATGTGTGTGTTACATTTGAATGAGTTGATGTCGGCCGTCAGGCTGTTCATCACCGTGTCATTGATTGCACGCGCAGAGGAAGATGCGCACGTATACGCCAATTGACAAATTATTTATTAGGAAACATGAACAAACATTAGATTTAGCTGAAAGTAAACATGGCATGTGTAATCAGTAAGATCAGTAGTATTGTTCTTCATATTTGTCCTCTAACGTAACAGGCAGATTATATTGACTATAACAAACGTTTTTATATTGGTGTAGCCATGATATTTTGGCTTTATTTTTGTACAATGGCAGGATCTAATTTTAAAAGATGTTATCTATACTCTTATTAAGCCAAAAAACTAAAGTGTGTACCCCTCCTGCGGTGCATGTCGACTTTTCCTTCTGGGTGAGCTGTTCCTTTAAGAAGAAGAGCTTGGTGAAGCACTAAGTTGGTTGCCACAGGACTGATATGACAGATAAAAGGAATGTAGTGTATAGCTGAAAACATTTTCTTTAAATTACTCTTGGCTCCAAAGTCCCGGCTCTGTGATAAAAGCCTGATTAAAGCTGCTATCTGTGCGTAATGAGTCAAGACATTTTCTGTTATTATCCAAGAAGCTTGTTAGAGATCATTTTTCCTTTGTAATAAGTTTTCAAATTAAGCACATTTCCTTTTGAAGAAACAGAAATCTGGGGTTACCCACATCAGTATGTTATCTACATGTTACTTTGGAATCAGTTGGGCATGTTTGAGGCTCAGATTAAGTCGTCAATCAAATCTGGTAACATTTACATTCACATTCACTGCAGTGCAGGCATGAACAGAAAGATCTAAAGGTTTCAGGATTTCAGTCCAGGACAGCAGCAGCTACTGGTTATCAGCCAGAGAACAAAAGGGAAACTAATCCATGGACAGCTGTCTCAATACAGCCTGCTTCACACTTCATTTGGTTTGTCTCTGGAGCAGAAGATCAGCTTCAGCTACCGACTCTCACCTTCCACATGTTAAATCACTGCGACCGGCAGGAGCATCAAACCCCGACGGGCTACTGACACAAAACGGGTGTCCCACAGGTCGGACATACCCGATGAAATCCATTTAGGGTGCCAGTCGACCTCCTGACATTTCATAAGCACCCGAGGTTGTGATGTAATGTTGACTCGCTACAGAGAACCTGGCTTTGAGTCCAGATCATCTCTCGTAAAACTCATAAATCAAGTCACAAATGCACAAGAGGCCACATGAGAACTCTGCAGACCGCTGCCTGCATGCTGCCTCTGCACACGGCATGGACAAAAACACACGTCTACAAGTCTACAACGTCTACGTCTACAACAGATATCTTATTATACATGCACAGCAGTGAGTTTGTAGTTTATTTTTTTGTAAAGTGATTGGAAACTTTGACCCGATGCCAATTCTTCCCCCTACGGTGCTTCTCCTGCTCTGGAGTGCCCTCCGTTGGGCGCTGCCCCCTCAGAAGAACTGGCACATCCTACCAATTACAGCAAAACCAAAGAATTAGAGCCAAATTGCACAGCCAAGGGGTGGAACTCTGGTCCTTTCACTCACAGTAAATCCAGAGTGCATTAAAGTGCCTTAGAGTTGAAAGAATGCTGTCTTGGAACAGGCAGGGCAAGGAGATAAATTATGTTTAGTCCTGGTAATTGTTTCTTTTGAGCAATATAAGTCTGACAAAGTGTGACGTGAGTGTGCTGAACAGTCCCTCAGATATGACAACTGTAAACAGTTCTTACATTGATGAGACTATTTTATACTTTATTTTTATGTTTTTGTCGATTTCTTCTTTTTGTTATTGGTCATTACAATGATGTAGTGGTGCAAATAATTAATGTTTATATCGGCTAAACTCACAAAGCCAAATATCTTGTATCAATTAAAGGGGACTGGTATTTGAATTTTAAAGGATCCCCCCTTCATCCTTATACATTCCAAAGCATTCAGATGACACTGGTAAGGACGATTTCCTTGTTTACATCAACAAGGAGTAAGCAATGATTAAAAGCTACTATATACTAGCTTCACTTTTGGAGGCAAAGACATCAAATGTTTGAGCATATATAAAATATATAGATTGTAAGTGAGTGCAGCACACTGTAGCTGTATTTGAATGGAGAAGTACTGTATGTGTTTGGACACACACACACGCACACACACACACACACACACACACACACACACACAGACTGAGTAGAGTAGTGCAAAGGTCAAGGTCGGCCTGCTGGCAGCGACCGCCTGAGCGAACAGACGAGCCAAAGAATGATTGAGTGACAAAGCCACAGTGGGTGGTGGTTCACAGGGGATGAGTTAATACCTGCAACAAACGGATTCCCTCCGCACACCGCCTTTTTCCTGCAGCCTTTCACCAGATTGGCCAAAACAAGTAATGAGATTCCCCGGCGGGGTGTCAGCGACCCGCGCTGCCTTGAATTAAATGCTGCCGTATATCAGAGCGCTCTTGTCGCGGTACAGACGCCTTAAAGGACAAGAAATGCGAAGTGATTCATTTTTGGGACCTTGTCACTCAGTATAAGACATGGAGAGGATGGTTGAGTCTGGGGGCCTATGGCACATCCATACCATTTAAAAAACACTGGCACATAATCGATGCTGCTTTTCTGCTTGTCGGTCTCCTGATTTGAATATCTGCCTAAAGTTTTCCCCAGACGTGTCCGTGTCTCTTTTTATCACCAACACTTGATCACAACCAGTAATTCACTCTCGTCTATGTGCTTTATTAATCGTTAAAGGAACAATTTAGTCCGATGAGTGTTACGCTGGTGCACACGTATTATTGGCCAGTTTCTCAGTGAAATGTGTTTGTGTGTCTCGCTGCGTGTTCTCCGGCGGCTCACTGTTCTCAGTGCGTCCGGTTCGCTGTCTGTTCGGCTCGCTGACAGACTGACTCACCGTCTATTGAGGGGCTAAAAGCACTTGAGTCCCTCATTCACTGTAGCCGTGGGTAGCTGTGGTTACATGGATCCACCTTTTCATCCCGATTGAAGGCTTCACTTCAGCTGTTTACATGGGATGTGATGTAACACACTTTGTGTTCACATGTGGCGAGACATTTAATTGGAACGGCGGTACGAGACGGGCAGAGGTGACCAACACATCATGTAGTCATCTTCTTCAGCAGCTGTTTTACCTATTTAGTGAGATTTTTTTCTTCTTCATGTCCGTAAGATTAATATATACCGTATATCCTATATTTAATGCAGTTATAACCGCTCTCATTCAAAGGACAGTTCTTTTGTTGCCCGTTATTCTTACTCCTACTGGAAGCAGTGAAGAGTGGGGAGAAGGCCTTTTATTCATCCGAGGCTTTGGTGTGTTCCAGTTTCTTTCGTTTCACTTGCTTGAGTAAGTCGTCATTTCTTAATTTTCGGGCATCCAGTTATGTTCAGTTCTTTAAGACATTCGATTAAAAACACACTCTCCCCGGAGAACTGCTTCAGCCTGGAAGCCGCCATTTTGGAGGCGAGAAATGTACGTCACTACGCATTTCCGTCTTTGATCATTTTACGAAAAGACTTATTCCACCCGTCTCTAACTGACTGAAATGTAATTGGGTTTGGACATTTTTATTTTGTTTTAGCTTTTAAACTGATTTTAATCAGACTATTGGGTTCCATGCAAACATATCCAAGAAAAGAACCGCAATAAGGATCGCAAAATTTTCATTTCAAGTCCAGCACGTGAAATGTTCCTGGTAAACCAAAAGAAATACAGCGTACCTAATAGGCTAAGTTAAAGAAATGTTGAAATATTATGAATTTGACATGTTATTCACCATTTTAGCATTGCAGGCAGTTCATGTTTGTTATTGCAAAATTAGCAGGAGGACACTGGTGTTCCCCAAAAGTGAAGCCAAAACATTTCGACAGGCGGCCTGAGGGTTGGTTGCAGTATGAGTCATAAACCCCTCCCCCTCCGCATTAGAAGATGGGATACTGGTTAAAATCTGCACAACCTCTGAAGGCAGAAGGCAGCCATGTTTTAACTGAATATTTATGAAAAGGGAGGATGCCAAGGTGCACCATGCATCTTTATCCATGCCAGTCCCGTACAAACACGGTCTCTAGCAGCAGTGGCCCAACACTTTGTATTTGGAACATCCATCTCACGTGAGTTTATTCCTCTCAGCCTAAATGGAAGTCTCAACTTTTTTTCCCCTAACTGGTTTATTTTGACAGATTTTGCTTTCATTAAAATCTTCTGGTCAAATGTTCCCTGCATGTCTTGTGAACAGTAGCAGAGCCTTGCTATGAGATCAGTGAGGATTTCTTGTGCATAATAGTCAATCAGACTGTAAGGAAAAGTGCTGTGGAAGCAGGGACTCTGAGTTTCAGTGTCTCCTCCTTCAGGCGGCTGATGTACATTTTGTATTCTCGCTTAACCTTTCTCTTGTGTAACATAATGTAATAACCTGGCTCAGTTAAAATCCATCATCAGAGGGATAATAACATAATTTTATCTCCCTGATCATAGGAAATGTGCAGCGAGTTCTACTTTCTGCATTTCTTTCCTATACATATTTGCCAATTTACTCATCTTCAGTGTGGCATTAAGCAAGCAAAGTCTCTTTGTCATCCTGACTGTCACATCAGTACATGCTTGGATCTCCGTTTACGGCACAATAGCACGGAGGTAAGCTGAGAACGTAACCTGGAATATTACTGGAACGTCAACTCCAATGAAATACCTCCTTCTGAGACCTGCTCAGAGCCGGTCTGACCCCAGATAACAGCTTGTGTCTTTGAATGGGCGACCTCACCCTGAGGGCTACACGTTATTGAAACGTCAACATGGACAATCTGGATGCTACTGAGACACTCATCATCCCAGCGTTCCAGTTTAGAGACCTGGATTGCCTTTCGTGTTGGTCTGCTGTGCCTCAGCGTGATATAATGAGGCACTAACGCTGCCTCGGTTTCTACAGCTTCGAAGCCAGTTTGTCGTCTTGAGTGGAGGTTTCTACTGGGCTGCAATATTTGCTTTGTAAGGCCTCGCGGCACTTCCTTGTCTCTTTGGTACATTTCGTGTTTTGCTTCTCTTTTTTCTTTTAGTTTTTATTGTTTTAACTTGCAGTAAACTAAATACAAAAAGAGCGGGGGATGTGGTCAGGGGATACTTCCCAAAGGAGTTTATATTAGACAACTTAAGAGTGTACAGTATTTCATTAAAGTACTGCTCTTCTTGTTCTGTTAGGCCCCCCTCCACAAAATTGAACAACATTTGTCTTTGCTGAATTGGTTGCCTCTTCTTATTGATACAAAAACCTCCTTGAAACTCTAATACAGTAGAGTCAACTCTGGCCTTTAACCGGCAGAATATCGGTTTGCTGTGAATGGTGATGTTGGCCTCACTGGTAGTCTGTCTGAACCAGGGAACTTGCTCAATGCCTGAAATGTAGTAACATAAGAAGATAAGTGGAACGCAACTTGGAAGAGCTTCTTGTACGGAGGCCAACACAACGTGGCAGGTGGGTAAATAATGGCAACATGGCTACTTTTGCCAGTGTTTACGGCTTTAGCATTTTAGATCCAGACATACTTACCAAACAAATGTGATAAAAGCTGCACCACTTAACGGGCAGCTCAATCACTTACCCAGCTGTCTTTCCAAGCAAGTCAGCGCCAAGAAGGCTGGAGGTCAGGGTTCAGAAACGTGACCCTCATCCAGGAGATCGGACTCTGTGTCATTTCCCCAAAATTAACCAAGTAGATTTTGTGCCTAAACTTGACCAAAGTAACCCTGTCCGTCATCATAAGACGTGAGGGGCACATCTGTCTGCCTATCACCCAGATACGTACGTATGTTAGTACAATGACACTAAAGGGTACGTTGTGCGTCTGGATGGGACGAGAGGAGCACATGATACAGTATAGGTATGTTGACCCAGTGATCTGTAGGGATATGCACCTCCAAAGCATAATGTGAAACGACGAGACCACATCCAAGAGGCCTCGACATGTCAAATGTATTTCTAAAAACTTTTATTTTAGTTGAAAGCATTGCTTTTAACATGCATATTCCTGTTGCCAAGTTTCCCCCCAAAAAGTGTGTGTAAAACATAAGTAACTGAAATAACATAACTTAATGCAAAAAAACCCAAGTTTACTGATTGTTTCTGCTTTCGTTGACAAATGATGAACCTCAGCCCATCCGTGCTGATAAAATCACTGTTACCGATACACCTGTTTACCCATGGAACGTTCAACACGGGTGTTTTTAGACCGTTCTGCAATTTTCCACGTCTTTCGTTCCCCATTTCTCAACCTCTTTTGAAACATGTTTTTGGTATTTACAGTGTTTGCAAAAATCAAACAAGTTGATGAGGTCAGACATACCATATTTTGTCTTTGTACTGTTTTGTACTAAATATTTGGTATTGGGGGTGTAAATAAATCTCTGGGGCTCTGAACAGAATACATTGATGCCATGTGAAGTCTTCTGTGTCAATTGTATATTATGCAATTTACCATCACCGGTGATGCAGTGCGGCATTTTATTTTTGCAGTGATTAAAAAATTTGAGAAAATGGGGGGTAGATTGATGAAGCTGCAGAGGCTGACAGCTCCTGGCTCACTGCTCAACACTTTCTTGCAGGTAAGGAAACAAGGTATTTTGAAAAATGAACAGGATCGGTTGTGTAATGATTGAGAAATACCAGAAAATTATGTGGTTGCACAACAGGCGAAATCCCTCAAAACAAAACCCGCATTACAGTCTGGTTCTGTTCCTGAATCTTATCTCCATGTTTCTGCTCTTGGTTTGATGGCCAATTATTGGAAAAAGTACCTTTTATTCAGAGGAGAACTTGATGCTAGAATCAGCTGTTCACCCTTGACTTTTGGACCAAACATCTGGAAACATCTGGACATCACATTTGTCACCTTTTCACAGCAGTATGACGTATTTACTATTTTTTTCTGGATTTCCTATAAATGTTTCCAAAAGAAACACAGGTGAGCTTTGTTATTTTATGAACAGGCTCAACTGTGTCTGCGGTTTTCAGCTATTTTACACACCTTTGGACTGAAACTGTGACAAGTATTAACAAGCAGAGATCAGCCGTGAAGCTTCTAAACTGTGGCTGGTGATACCTGGAAATACTTTGAATACATGATGTCTCATCGAGAGAAATAAGAAGATGTGTAATCATCAAATGAGGCACATGAATATAATTAAACACAAATGTTTCCTTTTCCTCTTGTTCTCTCATGCACAATTTGTAGAGATCTAAAAAAGCAAATATTTTCTTTACCATCCCGCTTCCCCTCATCACACAAAGCATCTTATCTTAAACCTTAAACACCAGTGGCAGGTATATTCTAAACAGCAATCTTCACTTCAAGATTAAAAGAGGTTTTGGTTAGTTTTCACCCTCATTTGTGTCATTTTTTAAATTTTATCTATTTATTTGTTGAGCTGTGGGAGCACAAAAGGGCAAGTAACACAAATTTGTCACCACTGGAGCTAGAAGTGTGTGTGTTGCTTTCAGTCATCCATGGTACAGAAAGGAAAAAAAAGCGTGCATGATGCACGAGCGACTTATAAACGTCAGTTCTGAAAACAAAGGTGTTGAGCCTCGGGTGTTTGGCCTAAGACCTGCTTGATCAGCTCATGATTGTGTTTCCTGCAAAATGTTATTTTTATTGTGGTTATTGTGGTTAACAATAAAGTTGGACGACATGAGCGTGAAGCAAAACATTTTGATTGCACTCAGGTGGCTCCGCTGTCGGTCAGTGTCGGTTTTTCAGTGTTTAATTTTTCTGATTAGTTTGGTTTGACTCGTGATCGCTGCTCATGATTGAGTCAGTCAGATGTTGTCCCCTGTTCAGAATGTCCACATTCTTCCCTAGCAGCTGTCAGTGCTGGGTATCTTAAAGACTGATGGAAAGACGTACGTCAGGTTTTAAGCCGTGGATGGACGATAAGCTCAGTGATTTCCCTGAACCGAGTCAGACCGGCGAAGCCCGTCAATATCAAATGACTTTCCAGCTATCATTTATCCTGATTTCAATATAAAATGCCAAGCAAAAGCTTTGACTAGGGTAATGTGCTGTGTGGAAATGTAGAGTAGCTGCTATCAATAGTTCACCAACTTAGTGGGACATTAACCGGACAATAGAGGCTCATAAATAACCCGACATCATTGGAATGAATCATTTATGCAAGGCCCTTTAAAAGGATTAAATATAACGTTTATGACTGTGGAATTGCAAGTTTTCATTTCAGGTCCTAAATGAGTCTAATTACATTGTTTTGAGTTTGTTAGAAAAAAACGTTTCAGTTTCTGAAAGTTTCAGCTTGACGCTCCAGAAAAAAAGCAAGTGTTGGAAAAATGTGGTTTTCATCAGCCAGCGACGAGTGGGAGACAGCGGAAGTGGGGCATCCATCTTTATTTATGTCAATTGTCGAGGCTGAGGAGTGGAGAAAATCTTCTTACGTATACTGTCCTTCAAAGTTTTAAGCCCACTGGTCTTCGTGAATATAGGAGTCCAAGATCACACACACAACCTTTGTTTTAAGGTCAACGTTGTCAGGAAGGCCTCTGAAAGACAAGCAGAGCTGTGTTATGACCGTCACCTGCCACAGACCATTAACCCTTTCCTGACCCACCCACGCACGCCCTTAAAGAGCAGACGATCCCTGTGCTGCAATGCAGCGACAACTTAACAATCCCCTCCGTCATTGTGTGTGCGTGATTGTCCCTTCTGGCCGACATCAGCTGCCTTTGGGAATCGCTCCAAGTGTGGAAACGAGATGCAATACAACGGCGGAGATAATGCCATAAAAACATCATAAAATCTTACATTATTGTCAGGGCTTAGATCAGAGGACGACATTATTTTGGTGCGTGATGTAATATTGTGTCATTCTGGGATTCATTAAATAGCCCCACAGTGAAAAAAAAATGAAAAAAAGGGCCCATTTTCAGGGGTGTTAACTTGATCATGTTACTGTATGATGACAAAGTGCTGAATGCTTCCTCGTTGTATTACTCTCACTCAGATCTGCATGACTCAGTGAAACTGTTTAAGTGTTTCTAATCATCACAACATTTTTTTGCCAAAACACAGAGAGCAACAATCAAAGCCAGTGATCCTGCTGCAACTAGAGTGAGTTTGAAACAAGTGAATTTGGGATTTTTCATCCAGGTTATAAGATTTTTAGAGAAGCAACCTGAACACGTTTTAATGGAAAATGCAATGTTCATAGAATAGGACATTAAATAATTAAAACAGAATAATTACAAATTGTCAGTGGATGAAATTGACTACGTTGGCTAAGTGAAAGCTCGCAGTGGGACAGCAACAGCAACAAAGGGCTCCTACTACCAGCATTTTTATAGCATAAAACCATGTCTTCTGAAACACTTTGTGTCATGCAATTTTTTTTTTTTTTTTTTTGAGAAAAGGAGTGCTGAAGATCAATAAAAGCTTCCACTTGACATTTTATTACTGTTAAATTTGCGATACGTGGATTGTATGTAAGTATAGAAAGTATAAAGTCCAGCCATTGTTGGGCATTTTGCCAACCACAGAAAGATATTTGGTTGGAAAGCAGAATGCAGCTGTCCGAGTTTGGATAAAAACAACGATGAGGTTATAAAAAAGCTCTCTCAGTGTGACAAAACGAGAGGTAAACACAATGCAAATGCAACAAGAATAAAAGTTAATTCCTTTATAAGACGATTCAAAAATGCATTCTGGATTTACAATATCTGTAACAGCTATTTCAGATTCCTTTCAACCTCTTTAATATGTTGTAACAGCCCTTTAATGTCCATCAACGCATCCTAAACCTAAATATTCACATTTTAGTCGATTTTCATGTTTGTCCTCATGTCGTTTCTTAAATTCACATAATTTCCTTCTTTCTTGAGATAGTATTTATCCTTTAAATCAACCCAAATGAATTGAATTAATCGTGACTGTGTCGTGGGGCCTCCCGGAGCCGCAGCATTGACCCCAGGAGGTCCCCGGACCCGACTTTGGAAGGGAGGACCACGTGTCACTACCTTCGCGTGTGTTTCTGTGTGTAAACAGATGCGCCCCCTGCAGGCGGTCTCCCCGCACTGCTCCTCCTCCTCCTCCTATACTCCGCTCTCTGACTCCGCGGCTTCTCATTCACTAGAAGATGGCGGACTCCGCTTCACTGTTAGATGAGGAGCTCTCGTCCTTTGTCTTCAATTACCTGACAGAAAACTCCGGCAGCCAGGTAAGATATCGGCCTCTCCGGATGCACGGGACCTTGGGCTTCCCCTGCCGGGTGCCTGTGCACGCGTCGCGGCCTGTGGCGCACGCTATGCCCGGCTGATGCGACGCTCTCGCCCGCTTGTCAGCAGCATCTGCGCCTGCACAAGGCAAACCGGCTTCTCCGACTGCGTATGTGTGTGTGCGTGCGTGCGTGCGTGCGAGCGAATGCCTACTATGTCTTGACGTGTGTCTTTCACGTGTTTTTAAGGAGGAAATTTCATGTGGGCCATGGGGGACTGTGACGGATTAAAAAGGCGTAAGTGTGCGCGGAGCGGGGCCGGTGATCCGGCACGCGGAAGGGCGCTCGGGAAACTTTTGACGCAGTCTTGGGGCGAAGTTTCGGTTCGAGTGCCGGACACGTGGTGTGCTCCGGAACGCGTGGACCGAGGCTGAGGACCACGATGATGTCCTGATACGATGGTCTTGACGCACCGGCCGCGGACCCGCGCGACGTTTAAAAGACGGTGCGGGGAAGAGACGCACGCGGGTCGTTTATCTTGATGATGCGCTGCTCGGCTGGTTGGACATGTTTTATTCGTCGCATTCTGTCTCACAGAAGTTGAATAAAACGTGCTCGCTGTGCCGCGTAGCTCGTTTCTCAGCCGCGGATCTCCGGATCGGACCTCCGCACAATGCCCGATGCCCGATGCCCGATGCCCGCTGCTCGGTGCCCGGTGCCCGGTGCCCACGTTGAGCAGCTCCAGTGATTTATTTCCGCAGGGGCGGTTTATTTGACAAGACGTGGAGGAAAAATGCCGTTTGTCAGTCAGCTGAGAAAAGTTGCTCCGGGTTTACGTTTTCGTAACCGTTTTCGTAACCGTTTGCGTAACGGTCGGTTGGGCGACGGTTACAAAACGTTGGTCCTCTTCACTCGGCTGTGCTGGCGTGTCACGCCGACGCAGAGCGGATCAGTCGGCCGGTGCCTTGGAATGGGCTCGTTGTGGTTATTATTGTTTTAATTCACCTCTTTATTGTTCTGCGCTGAATATTTTTTAAAGAAGCGTCAAGACACCGAATCGCATAAGGAAATCTCTGTAGTTCTCAGATCCATCTCTTATTGACAGTCCTGCAAAACACATATGACATAAATGTGGTTTAACTGAAAAGGTGGGGTGTTTTAACGGAGTTCCGCACACTGTCAACACGCCAAGCAGCACTTATTAAATCAATTTTGTGACGTTATATTAGTGGCAGCCCCGATAATCTCAGAATAATCTCCCACCTAAGTACCCCGCGGAGGGCGGAAGCGAGCGGTCTTCATCAATTCTAGAAATTGGGGTTTCAGCAAAATAAAGTGATGCTTTGCAGATGAAATCATCGCCGAATATTCTAAGAGGAAGTGCTTATGAGCAACGGCTCCAGTGCGGCCTGATGTGGCACTCACACGACTGCGTACAAGCGAGGAAACCTTAAATCTGCATTTTTTTCGAACTGGGTTTGGTGCAAAGAACTCGAATGACATCATTGGAACACAGGACCCTGATGTTACTGCATCACAGTGTGACGTCGTGTGATCGATTGTTATTGCTGTGATTGCACGGTCATCAGAGGGTGTGTGTGCGTGTTTGGGGTGGGGGGTGTTGTCTGTCACCAACTGACAGTATAAGCAGGTTAATCCAGTGTGCAGTTGGATCCAAGAAGGCTGTGGGCTATTTATAACGCGCTGCAGTTACGTGTGCTTCCAAATAACACACACACACACACACAAACCAACCATAAGCAGAATAAATATAAAAGATGACAAGAAAGCCACAAAAACATTCTTTAATTAAACTAAGACTGTGTCTGCACTTAAAGTCATAGTCTAATAAAACAAGACAAGAGACACTGGAGGTGTCCTTTGACATGCCTGTTGAGTAAATAGAGGGGTTTTTTTATAATGCGTTCTGGTGTTACTAAGATTAGTCACATGGTATTGCCCCAATATTCCATTTGCAATTCCCACAATGTGTCAGTTCCACATTCTGATAATGCACAAGACGTCCACAGCAGCTACCATTTTATGGAAGAATGCAGCTATATAAATCATTATAAGCATCATATAGCTTCGGCAAACCAGCTCACGTGTGACTCCTGTGTCAGACAGAAGACAGCGTGCGGCTGGTAAACTGCATTCTGGATGCACGCTGGTGAATCTGTGGGATCGTTGCAGCTCTTCCTTCATAACGCTGGCTTGCTGCAAAGTGACACAGAGGGAGAAAAGGCAGCGAGTTGAGCATGAGGAACATGAAAGAGGGGAGGAATAGTCCAACTGTGCATTTTATCACTGCTGAATGCATTTTTCATGTGTAGTCTGATAAGGTTATCTATGGTACAAGTGCAGCATTAAAATGTTAATATTTACTCAGGATTATTAGGTCTGGCTGGTGACTGGCTGTCTCTCTCTCTCTCTCTCTCTCTCTCTCTCTGTCAGTGTGTGTGTCTATGCCGCTCGCCCCTGCCGGCTGGTTATTGTAACACTACTCCATCCTCGTGACTGGAGTTACAGAACAGGGC
This sequence comes from Mola mola, assembly GCA_001698575.1. Taxonomy (NCBI): domain Eukaryota; kingdom Metazoa; phylum Chordata; class Actinopteri; order Tetraodontiformes; family Molidae; genus Mola; species Mola mola. Next base: position 1,172,076 of record KV751331.1, on the reverse strand, counting down.
TGCTGCAGTCATGTGAGCCATAGTGGAGGGAGGGGAGGCATTGCTCCTGAGGAGGGCACAGTACAGGTTTACAGTAGTTTTCCCCTGTTATATCTTTTTCTCATTCAGACAACCTCCCGTATTTCAGAGGCGGTTTCTGACATATTTGAAACAAAGTGGGCTTTTTTCGCACATGGAAATAACGAAAACTTGAACCTGTTGCATCCGAACGTTGGACATGATCCTGTTTTTAAATATAGATACTGAATGGAAAAGGGAAGAACGGCTGCTGCACAATTGATTTCTCACACTGTCTTAGCCCATCAAAGCTCAGGTCTATATATAAATATAAATACCCTCAGCGTGCACTTCTGCTGGTCCACGTGGACAGCCAGCATCGCCTCAGGGGGAAGACATGACGGTTTATGATAGTCAGTAGTGAACATCTGTTCTAACAGGCTCCTCGTCATTCCTCACTCTTTGCTCTGAAACCACTTGTTTGGTTTTCACTGTCACGTTATCAGTGTGTCTGTGAACAGTGGCAGAACTTATCTGTACTACTGACGGCACATATGTTAAGAGTAAGGTTGAACTAGTGCTGCTTTTGATCTAAAGTTTTTGGGTAACATTTTAAATGTTTTTGCAGTAAATTGCAGTTTATTGTTGAGGCAGCTGACAAAATGTTGGGGATTATGTCCATAATGACCCAGTGAAAGTCAGATAAAGCAGATGTTAGAGTTAAGTATGACGCTTCTTTCTTTCGTACTCTATATTTTGGTTTTCAAAGTGGGGTCTGGGGACCCTCAGGGGTCAGAGAGGTTCTCTAGGTTTTTCCAGTTGAAAAGCAGAATGAAATTTATTGTATTGAGCTGCATTTTTTTTATAATGTTGTTTTATTTTCGTGTTTTCTGTAAACACAGATAGTTGCATTGGACAGCTGTTTCAGTCTGTTGGTGTTTTTTATCCCTATCAGATAAACCAGAAATCCATATGTAGAATAATTTTTCCTTCTTCCTTTCCTTCCTTTCCTTCCTTTTTCCTGTAATTGTGTCACACAAGGACAGGATGGATAATTATTATGGTGAACATGACATTAATTAGCTTGCCTGCTAGCATATTGCATATTCATATCAGATGCATTATGGCTAGAAAGCTAACATAATGATGTCGCTTTAAATGAACCGATGTACATTTGGTGAAATCCCAGTTGTCTTTTTTAAATTGTCACAAATATGGGAGAGAAGGTCCTGTTGTTAACATATTTTCAGTCAGCAGCTTCAGAGCAGCAGATCTTAAATGTGGGTGCCATAATTTGGTTATTGTAGAAACAACATGTAGCTGCTCAGCTACATGACTGGACCTACTGAGGTTGTTTCAGAGCACAGTTGCTATCCCAGACCTATTTCAATGCTAATCATCGAGTGCGTGTTCAGGGCCAGTCTGGATCGGTCAAGGGGATTGAGTCCAGGAAGATCAGGCCGACTTAACGTCAGTCACCACATCCTGCTCCGACTGGGACCAACCAGCCACCGGGCATACGCTGGTAAAATATTAGCCGAGGCTCGCTGTGGCCGTTGAGCAACCTTGCTCTTCGAGAGAAAGTCACATGTAAATTCAGCCACACGTGTCCCCCTGAGAAAATGTGGAATACTTTGTGCATTTACCTCTAAGACAAAAATATTCTTAGAGCGCATGTGCTTTGAGATCTCACGCAGTTAAAAGTTTAGTGCAGGTCAAGTTGACAGGTAAAAATAGTTGCACTAGTTTCCTCGCAGGGAACCTGCAAGTTCTTTGTGCATCCAAGTTATTCTGGTTCTCTCTTCCACTGTGGAAAACGTTTTCAGCATCTGCAAAGAACATCATCTGAAAGCTTGATGAATTCTGGGATGTGTCATGTGGAATCGATAAATGGTTCCTATTCAGACTTGAGGCTTTCAGCTGCGGCTCTACACACCCGCTAAGTTAACACTTCACCTGAAGGGTGTGATTAAAATAAACACAAAGAAGAGAAGAGTCCCATGGCTCGGGGAGTGATGAGATGTGAGTTGGAGGTTGAAACGGATCAGTTATGGAAAAAAAACTTTGGACACACTTTTGAGGGTACAGATTGTCCCCTGACATCAGTAAATCAGTCATTGCACCCCCGTCCAAGGTACATTGTATTATCAAAGAGTATCATCAAGACTTAACTCATCTCTAAAGCATTTAAAACTTTAATTGCATCACTAAGACAATGCCTATAAGTAGCAAAATGGAAAACTTAATAAAGCTCAAAGCCATTACTGTGCTGCTGTGTAGCCCTGTACAGCCTCATACTGCCGGTCAGCACTTTATCCTTTAACCATGATGCATCTCCCTATGTGTGTGTGTGTGTGTGTCTGCTCTCATCGCTGGCAATCAGGTGATCCCATCCATTTCTCGGGTCGGAAGTCACCCAGTCCCTTCCTGACCACGTGTAGTTGTGAGCATTATAATAATGCGTCTATACTTAGCCTGCAAGCGGGCAGACGTGTCACTTTCTTGATGCGCGTCGATAAATCCGATTTGAATAGGGCGGTATCAGACAAGAGTGATGGATCCAGACGGACAGGTGTATAAATAACAAGGCTTTGAAGCCTGGACAGTGATGGATACAGGTGTTATCGGCGGCGTCTGGGATATGCACATTTCCTTCCGCCTCCTTTCCCTTCTCCGTATGCCTGTCCGCCTTTTTCTCGTCCGCCTCGCCTCCGTGTCTGTGTCATCCTCTGTGAGTCGTGACGTGCAGTGCTGCAGTGTTCAGCTTGCAGCCGTGCACTGACTCACCTGCCCCTTCTGTCACTGTGTCCTGGACACTGAACACGCTGTGCCTTCAGCTCACGAGCATCGCTTGCACACACACAAAGGCATCCGTATGTTCGTTGTCCAGAATCTGCAACAACGTGCACGTAAACACGCACATACGAGCTATTACAGTTACATTTTCAGGTTAGCCCTGATGTCTCGGGGTTAGATCTGAGCTGTGTTGACTGCCTGACAGTGAGACCCTTGTAGATCTCCGGTGCTTCAGCCTACAGCGAACAGGTCAGAGTTCAGGAGGTCAGCACAGTGTGTCGGTTGCTGCTCCAGAGAGGAAGAGGGCGCGGCCGTCCGTCTGTGGCTGCTGGTTTCTACATTTTTAACATGGTGTGTCAGTGTGTTTCCTCTGTGTGCTCAGATGAATTGGGTTGCTGAATCAGTGAAGAAGACTCCGCTTTGGCAGTTGCCAGTAGAATCGAGTGAGTCGATGCTGCCGGGGACCTGGATATTCTCGTTACTGTGAAGCTGCACCAAGACGTAGTGTAGTTGTGTAGAGTAGTGTAGAGTGTAGTTATCCGCTTCTGTGTGATTGATCCTCATCGTGTGTGCTGGGAATACGGCTGCTTCCTCACCAGCCATCCGGTTGGAGACCAGAGTTGGCATGTGCGCGTGTAAAAAAAAAAAAGAATAGACAGGGAATAGTGTGTCACATGTTGGAGTGCACCATTGCTTGCCAACATGCCAGCAGAGGTAGGTGAGGGGGGTCTCTCAATAATTAATTGCAAGGTGATTCGTCAGCTGCTCACTCAGGCCTGCTTGGCGTCGCAGACCACGGCGACGCACATTGTCAGTTACGTCAGGGCCGCGGGATTCTGCTGTTAGCAAGAGCCGTTTTTGGTTTTGGTTAGAGGAAACACGGTTTTGTTTCATGAAGAAAAGCTGCCTAGTTTGCTTTCTTATGGTGTACTGATAGCATGTTAGACTCGCTATCAGGAAGTTGTTGCTCTCAAAGAAAGTCTGTGTTCCATTTTAGCCATGCAAGTAACACTGCTTTCACCATAATTTTAGTCTGTAAACTGCAAAAACAAAACAAAAAAAAAGTGACTAATTCTCATAACAACTTCCTAGAGCTCAAAGTCTTCAGATTGCTTCTCTTGTCCACCCAACAGTCCTAAACCCCAAAATCTTGAGCTACCATTGAAAATGACAAAGAATGAAGGACCTTCTTAAGGATAAAATGACTTAAATGATTGATTGCTTGTCCAAATGGTTTCTCTGAATTGACTAATTGATATATCACCTACTTCCGTTACCTGGAAGGTGGGAGTCAGGAATGTTGCCTCCCACTGAGTTAAACATGGTCAAGTTGGGCAACTTGGATGGATGTCTAGTCAGGTTAACCATTGTTGGCAATACACAATACAAATAATACATTATGTGGTGGTTTGCTCATATATAGACCAACACTTCCACTGACAGAAGTTGGACATTTCCGGGTTTTATCTGAATTAAACAGGCTTTGATACAGTATTTGGTTTGACTAACACATCCTCTTTACAGTTGATCCTCGATCAACACAAGGAGACACAAATAAAACAGATGCAGTGTCTTCTTCAGCCTTCAGTACTACCTATGTTTGGGGCAGCCATCTTAAATTTTGAGGTCAGGGTTTGGTGTGGTTGTCCTGAATTCCGATTTCCCAGTTCAAATGACTATACCATGTTTGTTCCCTTTATTCCAATTCTGTTTTTCCTTTCAAAGCTCCTTCTTATGTCCCCATTCCGTGCCTTTGTGTCACATGATTTGCTGTAGCTGTTTCTGTTAGCGCGGCACGTGTCGTTTGTTTTCTTGATGCTGAGGAGTAATTAACAGCTCTCGATTTGATGCATCAGATGCGCCTGCTAATGCGAATGTGGCAGAGATTCTTTCGTCAAGATTGTGTGGAGATATGAATCCAGATTGCAATGCTAATTTGATCGATTGTGCGGCTCACATTTGATAGAGAGCGACTGAAGATATCATCCAGATTCATTAAATGCTCGCTGCAGATCGTGAGCCATTATTAGCGCTACTGTCCATTTGTTTTCATCATGATAGTTTGCCATTTACATGTTAATCAGCTTTTTCTTTGGTGTCGTGGCAGCGCTAGCCTTTAACCTGATTTCTAACACGAGGATAAACAGGGCTAGCACAGGCTTACTGACCAGCGTGCTCCAGGGCCAAAACCAACTACACAGCGTTCCTCCATTAGATCAGTTTCCACTACCAGGGCTATTTCAGGCTACATTAAGAAAGGATTTATTCTGCTCCGCTTCTGCTTCCAGTCTTTGTCGAGCCTGGTTTCCATCACAGAAGCTATACCAATCCTAACGTTTGAACGTAATGTAAAATTTTTAGTATCTAATCTGACTCTCCAAGGGGTCTAAAGGCCTACGCCACAAGGGAACAGGAACAGTCGGAGGTCAGAGTGCAAACAAAACTCTCAGGTCAGCATATGGACAGGACAGCTCTGTACAAACTGGGAGCAGCTGCAGAATCTCTAAAATCCAGTTTTTACGCGGTCCTTAGCGTGCGCATACTGCAGGATCTTCCAAAAAGCTCGCCTTCCCCTGGGGTGGAGCAGCAGAGCAGCACTCGACCGTGCAAAGTGTCCCGACACGCACAATGGCTGGGTTGCGTGTTTTACAGTGAGAGGCAGAGGGGACAGACATGAAAGGAGGGAAGAAATAAGGAAAGGGGCTGAAAGAGTCTTATTAGGTATTCATCATCTGCCTTTTGCTGTCCCTTAATTTCGTCGCCGTGTTCCGGGTTGTTATCCGCTCGCTCTCTGAGACTCGAGCCAGAGTTGGATGTGAAGATGGAAATTACTTCTCTCTCACGCGTTTTATTTAAGGTTATATACTTTACAGTCAGAGCTGCCGTTCATTGTTATCACCTCCCATCCGTCTTCTTCCTTCCCTTTCTTTATGGCGTTTTTTTTGGGCTGCAGTCTGTCATTGAAGTTACTGTTTTAGTTACTTACTGTTAAACATTTACGTTCCATGTAATCTTCACCAGACCTTAAGCACGGCGACGCCACAGCAGATATTTGATACATAAGAAAATAGTGCTGGGCGATATGACCTCAAATCAATATTCTTATAAGGTGAATGTTTTACCCTGATTTGGATTAATGATTACTTATTTGCACTGAGTCAAGCACTGTTCATATTCCGTAATGTGGTTGTCTTCCAAGTGTTGAAACAGATTGGTGGTGTTTTGGGCATTAAAATTGTTTTTCAGCATATTTCGACGTTTGAGTTGTTTTTTTGTTTTTTTTCCTTTTTGTTCGGTATCGTCTTCACTAAAGCCAAAATGGGTCCAAACAGGCATTTTTTCTTTGGCGCAAGCTTCTTAAGTTGCTCAGCTGGCTCGGTGGTGCCTCTAGCTGGACGAGGCCGGGTCAGGTGAGTCAGTATGCTCACCGTAGCGTGTTTTTAAGGGTACGACATACGTACAGTATACACACAGAGGGGAAATTATTAACAGAACTTTTATACATAATATGGGGAAGATTCAGTCGATTAGAGGCTCTGAATCTCAGTTCTGATTATTTTTCAATGATTTACCCAACCCTATAAGAACACGTTATGTTTTCAACACAAACGCTTGCAGAAATAAACACTATCAGCATTTATTGTGGTTTGGGCTGCTGATAATCTGCATCCTCTGAATGCCTTTGAGGTGCTGCTGTATAAATAGCTCCCTTCAGATTGTCTTTGCTTCAAAAACCATCTTTAAATCTGTGTATTAGAGGAGATTTTACTTCAGGGGATCTATTAAATGGCCTTGGCCCAGCATTTTGTCATGAATGGCGCCATGTTGAGGCACAGGATAAGTTCATGCTTACATTGATCTCTGCAGGAAGTCGATGCATGCCCACATCCCTTATCTTTAATTCCTTTTCACGTGTCAGGCTTTTCTCTTATTACTCCAACACGAATGTTGACATGTGCACAAGTATTTGTGTGTACGCCATCTGTCCTTAGCTAACCCTTATTGGAAATTTGTATTCATCACAAGGACCCTATTGCTATATTGGTAGTGTCAACATGAGCGTGAGGCTGTTTGTCATTCTCCACACACACACACACACACACACACACACACACACACACACACACACAAACACATACATGCTCTCACACACATATACACAGCAGTCTTGTGCACACCTTTGGGAGATAGGCTGGGGTTGATGGAGGGGGAATCCAATCTCCCCCAGCAGCTCAGTGCTTTGTAGGGAAGCATGCGGAGGCCTGGCGGTCGCCAAGCGAGCTGGCCGGCCTATTTCTGCGAAGCTCTCCTCCTCAGTTACCTGATTTATTGTGAGGGCAGCCAGCCACCAGGGAAAAGTCATATTTTAAAGCGGAAAGCACGTACCAAGGCCTGTGTCTCTTTGTAAAACCTGAGGAGATGAGAGGAATGCTGATACCACAACGATGTGTCGGGGACGTACGCATCTAAGACATAACCGGGGCTGAAGGTTGAAAATTGTGCATAATGGCAGTGTTTTGTTATGTTTTAAAGAGAACGTATGTTGGAAGCGTTTCTTTGGAAACAAGCTCATTTCTGATGCATATTGTGTATCAAGAATTTAGACATTCTTTACATACAGGGTGTTATTTCAGGCTAGAACAAAGCTTTATTTGTGGGGCACAGCTGTAAGAAGCAATAAAGCTTGTTCACTGTCTACAGACCACAGAACTGGACTTTGACGCCATCTGCTGCAGTTAAATCCGAGACTTTGATACTGCAGCAGGAGATGAATTAGAGTTTTGTGTCGGGTGGAGGTGAAAACACTGTTTCCGATATTGGTTTTGGGCTCCATCACAGCCCACGGCTCTATTTCTCCCGCTCTTACTCCCTCTCTCTCTCCCCGCTTTACATCTTGCCAGTGTTTTGGACGGGTCTCGCCCCGACTTAGTCGCCAGACGGATCGAGTTGTAAAGATGTCTGGACCGCTGGTAGGCAGGAGCCCAACTCCACTAACACATTGCTCCTCCGACACCGACTCCGTGGCCCGCTGGACCCGAGAGGAGAAACACATTACTGCGTGCACGCTGGTAGCGCGCCAGCTAGAACGTATACACCAGTACTTCTTTTCCTCCCCAATAATCCACTGGTCCGGCGGGATTATTGCATGTGATTACGACTCATGCTGCACGGGGTTAGGGATTACACGGTGCATTCATGGGTAATGCAGAGAGTCACAGCACACTTCCTCTGCCAGGCTTGAAGGAGTAATGCAGCATTCTCTACCACAGCCTCTCATGTTTGTCCTTACTTCACTAGTAGTAGTACTCCCACACATGCACTCATGGTGCTGGTAGCAGCATCAAGAGCAATAGTTGGAAGGAGATAACAGTAGGAGTTATTTCAGTAGCAAGAGTGATAAATCCAAACATATCAGAGGAGGATGGAACATCAGCAGTGCCTTTGCAACAGGACGGCAGTCTTACAAATTGCAGTATCAACAGTTATAATATTACTCATTACTCAAAGCTGCAGTAAGGATAGTACAACAGTTGTTGAGATGGTGGTAGAGGAAACTTACTTTCCGCATCAGCTGTACTGACAGATTTTAGAAACAGAAGTACTGAAGTAGCAGTAATGTGTTTGTGACATTAATAATGTGAATAGCTGTCATTGTTGGAGTGGAAGTTACTAATGGGAACCAGTAGTAGTAGTGGTACTGCACCACAACAGTGGTAGTCATGGTAACAAGCCAGTAGCAACAGTAGAAATTAATCATGTGACTTTTTTGGGTTTTAGTTGTGTATAATTGAATCACAATGATGGTCGGCTTTTCTCTATTGTGGACCAGGCTATCCAAAGTGTGTGTGTGTGTGTGTACGCGCCTTCTCAATGACACAAGTGTAAATGAGAGAAAAGGTTAAAGGAAATTTCCATGTTGTGCTGTTAGGAAGCATGGGGACAAGACGGCACACACACACACACGGTCAGATGCCAGCATGGCATATCGTCGTGGCAACCAGGTGCCAGGGGAAGGCAAGCACAGACTGGTGCGAACTTGCCATTTTACACACAAATACACATGGTTAGTGCAGCTGGTTGCAGTTATCCACAAACACTACAGCTTATCATAACTTTAGTACAAAGTTATCTGATATGATTCAGCAGAGTTGTGCGCATGCACACACACACACACACACACACGCACACACAACCCGTCCTTTCTTCCGTTACTCTACTTTCACTTGCCATCTGTTGTTATTTTTTGATGTTGTTGCTTCCTCAGATAAAAGGTGCATTAATGTGCTGTGTGTGCTAATTCACTTTCTCCACTGTGTGTGCGTGTGTGTGTGTGTGTTATAAGTAGGCCACTTGGCACTGATGCACTCTCGTCGCTGTCACAAATTTGACCTGTGTGTGACCCCTGGTTCACTCATAATTATTGCTAGATCTTCATGTAGGTCCAGATCTTTGTACTGCTACATCAAAAATGCAAACTCCGCCCCCAAGCTTGTGTAACCAACCTACTAAATAAAAGAGATTATCAATTACAAGCGGCAACTATGGAACTGTCGAATAATGCAATAACTCATCAGAACTTAATGAGTTGCCGTTCTGTGGGAGTCCAAATGTAATAACCCTGACACCGTGATACACTCTGCTGATAATGTGGTGTAATTTCACTGATAAGTCATGATGATGAACACATTAAGGTGGAGCCAGCTCACGGCGATGGGTTCAGGCAGCTCTGCAGCTCTTTGTGATGGAAAGTTTACAGGTGTGTGTGTGTGTGTAGGTTGAGTGTGTGAGTCATGGGTGTGGGTTGAATGCAAAGCCGCAAGCTTCTACCTGCGTACAACACAGAGGGTGGGGCTGTTATACAAACACGCAGGCATATTTGCTGCGCACACACATTAGTAGCTGTCAAACATATAGAGTACGTGGTGAGTGTTTAATGAAACAGTCCCGGTTGTTGATTCTAACCTCTAACTCGCTGCTGTCACTCCTCCCTCCTGCCTTTGCGTGAGCTCTTAGTTCTCTTCCTGCATTTTGCATCCCTTCATGATTTCTCTCTCTCTCCCTCTCTCTCTCTCTCTCTCTCTCTCTCTCTCTCACGCTCGCTCATTGACCCACTTCCCAAAGGCTGCTCAGGCTTGCGTGACCACGGCGCCCAGCGCTACGGTGACATGGCACTATGCTCACACGCGCGTAATGCTTGCGCACACAAATTTACAGCTGCACAGCAGCATTTCCATAATGCATGAAGACGGCAGAGACCTGCTTCCTCTCAGTGACAGTTTTGACTGGGGAATGTAGTTTTCTAATGTTGATATGCTGCAAGACGGTCACATGCTATGATTTCTAATTCTAAAATCACATTTTCCTTGCAGTTGTTCAACATTTTGTGGCGCAACAACAAAATATGTTCACGTCATCACATACTGGAACACTGAAAGTCACTGAATAAATTAACTTGGCACAGAAGTCTAGTAACAGTGGACTGTAATATGTCTTTAAGTGCAATCATTAATATCGATCAGTCGTCTAGGGTTAATAAAAAATTAATCAAAATCACGATACGGATGCAATGTCCCCATCACAAACAGCTGCAGTTAATTTATAAACACAAAGTATGTGACAAAACCGCATAATAATAATATGCTGAAGTGGTGCATCCCAACATGCCACCATGGTTTTAAAGACTTTTTAAGTGAAAATGAAATGCTAAAAATGGTATCTGTCAGAGCAATTTTTCATTCTTGGCCATGTCGTGCAGCCTTCCAATCGCCACTTCTGCAGATAATTTGCATTCTTAGAAAGATTTGCATTCACTTTACAATGTTGAAAACTGCACCTGCTCTTCAGCTTGGCTGGTGTTTGTTTTTGCATAATGTTCAGAAAAGTGCGAAAGAGCCGTGCTGTGCGAGAAGGTGTCACGCGCCTGCACTCTGAAGCTCTGTGCTTACCTTGTTCCAATAATAGTAATTTGTATAAATTGTTGCTATCACGAGACCTGCCTGCAGGGTGCATCAGGCTCAGGTTCATGAGGAAGGGATTCCACATTCACATGGACGTATCAGTGCTCTCCCCCTGTCCCTTAGACACTCTGGTTCTGAATATTCTCGCCAACAGGTTGAATAACGAGCGGCGTCTTGTCGACACGCCCGTGCTGTGGTGTTACTCCTCCTCTCTCGCTCATTCTTTCTGGCTTCCTCACAGAGGTGGGTGTGCTGTTGACCGGAGGAATGTTACTACTGTGATGCAATGTGTGCAATAAGCCTTTTCTTTGGCAGTGAGTGTGTCTGAACCTGTGTGTGTGTGTGTGAGGGTGACGTGTAGTTATTACTGTTTCTGTGGGTGAATACTTGGGTGTGTATGAATATGTTTATTATTCCTCCGAACACTAATGGAGCGTCGGGTGTGTGAACGCTGCAGACTGTCAGTCTCACCTCACTAATGCATTAAGATGATCTTTGTCATATTGACATATTTCCCTTTTTGTTTTCAGTCATCCATCAATACGAAATGTGTCAAACTTAGCATTGAGACAATCACGAGGGCTCCCCGACTACTTTTGTTTGAAGATATTTGACAGTGTTTGATTTTCTGCAGAGAAGAGACCAAACTTCTATTTATATGACTAAATAGGAATGTGTGTACTGTCTCTATAGTACCAGTACAACTACTTTACTCTTTCTACTTCTGTCTACTACTGCTAATCAAAATTAGATGCCTGCTTGGTGGCACAGTCCTCAGTTCAGCCCAAAACCTTTAAGTTGGGTTACCTGGAGATCTTAAATGACTCGTTGGTTGGTTGTTGTCACTGTTAATTATCAGCCAATTTTCGTTCCAGCTTTTCAGATACCGACGTTTTGTCACGCACAAAGATAAAAGTTGTCCGGCTAACATTAACAAGGTTTTAATGCCCCTTTAATTCGAAGTGGCCCATGTCAGTTTCAGATAACTGGAACAGATTGTCCGGGACATCAGACTTTGCCCAGTGAGGAGGTGCCTGGAGAGGTGGAGCTCAGGGTTTGTTGGAGGGTCACACACGTGACTTTTTCCCGGAAGACCAAAATTCCCAACCTGTATAAAACCAGTCTGACCAGTCCTTTGCCCAACCTAACCATAGAGGACTTCTTTGCCTAAACGTAATCAAAGTTAAGTGGACCTTGTACAAAGCGTGCACGACAAAAGATCTGTATGTGATGACTTGAAATGACAACATGCTGCACAGTATGTGTCCTCAATGCTGGAATTTCAAAAAGGTTTGGATTCTACTATATGTACAAGCTAAATAAAACGGAATTTGGTCATTTGTGGTTCCCTGATGGCATACAGTCAAACAGGGATCAAATTCATCATCACCATCACAGGTACCCAAATCACAATTTTTACCTCCAAAGATTCTGAAGGTCTTAATGTTACAACATACCTCAAAAAGTTGTGAACACATTTGTTTTTTTATGAATTTGGCATGAACTCACTTTTTTCATTTTTCAAACCTGGATGTAACACAATACAGGATTTCATTCAGTGTTTTCAGAAATCCACATGCCAGCAGTAAGCATGTTGTAGTGTTGCTTACGTATTGTCTGCTGCGTGTTCAAGCCACAAGTTTCTCTCTCTGTCTGTCTGTCTGTCTCGCTCCACATACACCTGTTTTTCCTGTACACTTTTCAGTATCTCTCTTTTACTGCACACACACACACACACACACACACCTTTCCCTTGTGGTTGTCTGTCATGCTTCAATACTTTCCCCTCGGCTCTGCTCGGTTTTGCTCGGCTCTGGGCTTTCCTCAGCAGCACCTTGCCTTGTTTCAACTCTCACTTTACCTCTTTCCACTTTTCATTTACCCTCTCTCTCACATTGGCTCTCTGGCAATGTTTACCCCCCCCCCCTTTTATCCCCATTCTTCCTCTCCATTTTCTGCATTCATTCCTTTCACTCCTTTCTCTCTCCCTCGATGTCAGAGCTGCTCTTTTACTGCACACACACACACACACACACACACACACACACACAGAGTGACAAGTGCAGGTTACAATAAGTGACATGGTTGTTTTTTTCAATCAAATCTGGGATTTAGTATGACAGCGTGCGCGCACACACACACACACACACAAACCAGCTGGCTGAGTGACACAAACACTCTCAGAATCAGTCTGATAGTTGACACAGCATGAAACACAGCGACAGAGTGTCTCGAAGTCTTCATGGTCTGATAGCTTATCGATTCCACTGCAGGTGATTTCAGGAGGAAGACGATTGGGGGAGGAAGGGAGAACATAAGAGACGGACAGGTGAGGACAGTGGGCGAGCAAAGATAGCGAGGTGAAGAAAATGTCCTATTATGTAAGCAGGCGTCAAAGTGATTTCTCTGAGATGCGGACAGAAGACAGGCTGCGGCTCATTGAACTCACCACCGTCTTGTGCATGCGTGTTTCTGGAGGTCGAGCGTCGAGATTCACTCGTGTTACAAGTCAAGCTCAATTAGCACTGCTTTTATTTCTGCCGAGAATTCCGTTCTTCAGCACACAGGAATGGGCTGAGAGGGATGTACAATCAAAAACTAAGGCTCAAGCAAAGCTAACCGTTCTTAGGAGCACAACACACCTTAGGAAGCAACATTTTGCTCTGTAGAAGAGGTTCAGGCCAAGAAGCAGCCATTCGTGGCAAATTTGGTGGCAGAATGAAGAGCAGTTCTGCAAAGCCATGCCCTCTGCAGAGCTAAGTTAAAGGTAGGATAGGTAATGTGGTTCTGAAACCCTTTTTATCACATTTGTAGAAATTTTCCTTGTAGCCCGATGGCAGTCAATAAATCACATGCTCACAGAGACAATCATTTAATTCAGACCGAAGGAAATGATCTGCTGGCGTACCTGCCTGTCTCACCTGTGTGAACCTGTGGGTTTTTAGACATCATGGAGATGCTTATAAAGGTAAAGATAGCGAGTAAGTTGAGTAAGAATGGTGGAAAGTGCTCAGCCAACATTTCAAATTCCACAACCTACAACAGCTTTGACTACAAATCAAAGCAAGTAAGGTTAGACCGTAGCGCTTCCACTGGAAGGCGTGTTTTCCTTCATATGTTTTGGGGGTGTGGCTTTGGTGAGCAGTCGAAGGGAGGGGGGAAATCTAACCTGCTCTTCTCCAGCATTACCTTCCCTAGCTTTAATTAGCATGACTTGGCTAGCATCTAACACTGGACAACTATGTATCCTTCTTTGCACTGGCTTGGGTCATCCCTGTCTTGCAAATCAGCCCGAACTCATTGATCTTAAGGTTTATTGAGTAAACTAGCTTGGTTAATAACAGAGTACTGTGTACATCTTGGTCACTCCTCTGTGTCTCTGCCGTGGGGATCAGTCTAAAGAGTTGTCCTGCACAGCCTTGGTTGCTCCCCCATTTCAATGTATTTAAATCAGTGAGCAATGGTTGACCCCCTTTTGGCCCTGCAGCAGAAGTCGTGCTAGTTGGAAGGCCCTGTTAGGCCCCCGTCCCAGAACAACGGGAAATACTGTTTGATACTCAGGTCAGAAGCAGGCCTGACTTCTCTCTTATGTAAAATTTATGTGTGTTTGGGTGGTGTTGCTGTCATACTGTCTGGTAAGGTAGTGGACCGCATACAAGGAAGACTGAATGATCACCCCGTGTGTGTGTGTGTGTGTTTATGTCCTGGTGGAACTGCATCCTCGGTCCGGTTCATTAGTCCTGTTGCCAGCAGCTGAATGAGGAGCTGAGCACCTCGGAAACCAGCACAGAAAGGCTTTCTAGAGCTTTCTGCGCTTCCTGACACTCTCGTTTATGCCCTTGTTTTGTGCCCACTGGACGCTGCATCACCAATACAGATGATCTGCTGTAAGCACTGCGCAGGGAAGCTCTCACGCCGCCCCACAGCTTCACCTCAGGAATTGCTTTGAAAGTGCAGTCTTGTATTTAGTGTTGCTGTTGTCGGGAAGTGGTCGTTTTAGCATGCAGAGGCGTACAACGGTGCGATGGAGACCCCCTGGCAGCCATTTTAAAGCTCTTAAATATTGGCAGTAAGGTGCTGATTGTTTTTGACTTGGCTAGACAGCGAACCAGAAGTACTGTGTGGTAAATTAATGTTTATCAGGAAATTCACCAGGATGATCTGATCTAACCCTCAAACCTGCTGATGTAGGGCTGGACCTCGCTGCTTAATCATAAGGTGCCATCCCAGTAAACATGGAAATAATATAATTCTGTCCCTCAAATCATATCTTGTGCAGTCTATAAGAAATTACAGCGAGGTCTCTCAGCGGTACTTTAGTAACAGTTCACTTACTGTACGCGGTTGTGTAGTAACCCTGCTGGGTTGATGATTGACAAGAAGCAAATCTGCTTGTTTCCTCTGGTATGGAAAGAAAAGCTGAGATGTTGAGATGACTAAAGCTTGCATAAGAACGTCCCACACAGACACACACACACACAATATTCACAGCTCGTCAAACACCCACAAATTTGCAAATTCACGGAGTGACAGCGTGTGTGTCCATAATTTAGAGGAGAGAGGACCTGGACAGTTGTAACACCGTTTCCCTTTGAACCTCTGTGTGTTCTTGTGCACACACACACTTTGTGGGTTTGACACACATGTGCGCTGCGTTTGTGTCGGGTTAGGCGCACGTGTGTGTGCATAAAAGATGGAATGAGTCCAGCGCAGTAGACGAGTGAGGTGATGGCATGAAGGTCGTTCTGGCATTATAAACACGATCACACACTCACAGACACACACAGCAACACACAAGGTCTCACGTCAGCTGTCTGTCACACCTTGTGTGTTATTTATTGCGACATTTCCAGCTACCTGAGCTTTGTCCAAGTGTGTTTGTGTGTGAGTGAAGGCCACTTCCAGCCTGCCAGGTGGAAGATTTGCTGCATGATGACAGAGTGGGACATTTAGCAAAGCAGCTGCTAGCTGAGAGAGAAGACAATGACAGATATTTCACCTTTTAAGTTCTTTGAATATGTTTTTTGACATTAATGTGACTGAATGTTGAAAAATGATTGATATGAAGATGTAGTTGTATATAATCAAGTATAAATGCATTTATTGACTAGTTTTTGTAAATAACATAAATGATGACTGGAGAAAGAGTGAAAAGATCAGAGGCAGAACAAATGTGTGTGTGTGTGTGTGTGTGTGTGTGTGTGTGTGTGTGTGTGGACAAACGGAACCTTAATAGCAACATAGAAGAGACCTTGTCTGTTTGTGTGCAACATTTGGCTTGTCTTGTCTTTGTGTGTGTTTGTGTTGTGACAGACACACCGAACATAATGGCAAAACAAAAGAGTGTGTGTGTGAGAGAAAGAGAGAGGTAAAAATGAAGTACATCTTTTGATGGGACAGCTGTGAAGTTCAAAGCTGGTGCAGCAACACACACATATTCTGGTTTTTGTACTTGGCACAGCTGCAGCGACACACACACACACACACCTCAGAAGCAGGTTTACTTTCTGCAGAGCAGTATTTAGAGATAAACCAGGAGGTCAAAGGTTCCAGTGCAAAATATTCGTCCCTCTGCCTTTGTTTCTCTCTCTCTCCTACCTCTACCTAATATGGCCGTGCTGCTGCATGAGCTTCTCCGTCACGTGTGTCTCAGTCGAGTGCGGAGGCCACGCACACACACACACACACACAGATTCCTGTCACTCCAGGGGTTGCTGCTGTGTAGCGTTTAAAGCGCTCATCGTCTGCGTGTGTCCTTCTTTCCTCTCCTTCTTCCTTGTCGCCTCCCCTTTCTGCTCATCTCCACCTGTCCCATCCTTGCCCTTCCTTCTCTTCTTCCCACCTCTCCTCCTTTCCGTCCTCCTCTCCTCTGTTGTCGTGTGTCAGCATGTGATTTCATGCTCCTCTAGGTTGTGTTCAGGCATTTGTTTGATGGGGAACATTTCAGGCTTGCTTTTATGAGTGTGTTGATGTGTTCTGGAGGCGCATCTCGTACATTAAACCATCTGTGAGATGAGTCAAATGGCTCTTTTCTTGCTGCCACAGCTGTAAAAGCATTTTTGGACCACACCACTGGAGAACTTTGAGGAGGAAACAACTTGCTAATAAAGCAAGGAACCATTTTGACAAAATGATTTGGGTAAAAACAAAAATCTATTTTTACACTGTTGTGTGCGCCGTTTCTCGGACTGGAGCTTCCAGGGCAGAGTAACTGGTTGTACTGGACTAATTCTGTGTGTGTTAAGCCACTAAGCCCTGGTTATCTCCTCACATTTGACTAAGCAGCCTAGACTGAGAATGTCTGGGCCACTGCAGGTGTACGACTGCGTGGACGCTTAACGGAAGTACTTGATGTTGAGTGGGCTGAAAAAGTGATTTTACTGTAATGAACCTTTGGAAAAACTTTTTGTCAGACATTGTACTGCCAGAACAGTCTGGATTTGGAGGCTGTAAGACAAAAGAAATTAAAGTGAGTCATCAGAAAGGAAGGCGCACTGTCAATTGTAATGTTAGACCTGTATCAGAAGGCAGCACTGGAAAAGGCAGAAGGAGACCAGGGAACGACAACACGCTGTGAAGCTCGAAAAGCAAA
>KV751331.1:1106869-1140624 GCA_001698575.1 Mola mola | reverse complement strand
GTGACAGAAGAAGAACTAAGAGGACATCATGAGCCGTTAATGCTGCATCGACTGGCTGAGTCATTTCCACCCAGAGAGATCTTACTGGTCCAGTTCTGGGCCATAAACTGCTCCGGAGTTTCAAACATCTGAAAGTTTGGAAAAGCTTTTCCGTTTTAGGTTGATAAATGAGATTTTCTTGCTTCCTGGGCAGCCGTTAGTTTCCATTTATTTCAGCGCAGAATAAAAACCGGCCCGCAAGGAGCTGAAACGTGCCCAAAAAAGAAAATCCATCACAGGTTGCAAGTGTTTTATTTCTGTCAAAGTTTATCTGCCAGTGCACTGGACAGCTCTTCTTCTGCTGCGTTCAGGCGCTTTGATGAAAGTGGGAAAATTAATAAATGCATCTAAACACAACTAGCTTTCCCTCTCTTCCTTGCACCATTCAGGAGTCGTGACTGGACGAATGGAGGGGTGGATGCGGGGGGGTGGAGGGGTAGGAGGGAGGGATGGGTGTGTCACGATGCGAGCGAGGGACGGAGTTTAATGAGCGTTGCAACAGAGCGGAGGAGAGCGGCCAGGAAAAAGGAGGGATGGAGAGGAAGACGAGGGGAGGGAGTAAAAGGAGGGAGAGAGGGGGAGTTTGCAGAGGCACTGCGCTGCATGAGAATGAGGCGACACGCCGGCAGCATCTGCTACATGAGCCTGTGGATCAGGTAACGGAGGTCTGCTCTGTTACCTTTTACCTGCCTCTCCTCTGCCCTCCTTTTTCTCCTCCTCTTATCTCTCCCCGTCCCGCCACATCCGAGGCTCCTCTCCTTGTTTACCCTCTTCTTTCCTTCTGTTTGTCACTCTGTGTCACTCCTTTCCTCTTCATCCCCGGGTTCTGTCCTTCCTTCATCTGTGTCTTTAGCAATGAAACTCATCACTGTGCGGCTGCGATATGGAAAGGCCATGAATCAGCCTTAGCGTGTGTGTGTGTGTGTGTGTGTGTGACCGGGCCATTTAGATTCATCACTGTGAAACAAGTGCTTCATCTGCCTGGATACAGTACCTGCATCACGTGCACACTTTTAACACGCACACACACACACACACACACACACACACATGCTCGGCTGGAGGTGGTGCCACCTCATTGTGAGGTCGAGACAAGTTCAGTTTAAAAAGCCTCTGTCCATTTTTCTGCTCGGGTCCCGGCGCTCTCACTGTTTGTGTGTGTGCGTGTGTGTGTGTGTGTGTGCTGCTGTAACATTAGACACCTTCTGTCATTGTCCGTGTGTAAAGTAAACCAAAGTGCAGACTGACTTGTGAACCCCTGCAGTCTGTGTGTGTGTGTGTGTGTGTGTGTGTGTGTGTGTGTGTGTGTGTCTATTTTTGATATCCTGGGAAAACACAAGTGTTATGCATCATGTACGGTGTGTGTGTGTGTGTGTGTGTGAGACAGCAACCAGCTGGGCTAACCAGCAGCGTACGGACACTGGATGTGTTTTTGACGCAGTAAATTATTAATGCTGCAGCTAATGATTCATTTCATTGTCACGTATTGCCTCTGATTGATTGATGAGCTAATCTGTTCATTTGGATCCAACAAAGCTAAAGCAAATACTGTATAGAAACTACAGAAGAAATGATTACTTTCACTTTAAGTAGTTTTGTGTTTGTCATTAGGAGCGATTAATTATTAAAAATCCTGCTGATTAATTAGTTAATTTAATGTAGATTATATGATGAATAAAGGTTTGAAAATAAGACAGATTCCCCTAAATTGAAAAGAAAATCTCTGCGATTTGCTTTAGGTTAAAGCAGAGGGAGGCGGAGTCGATCTTCCAAAATCCGATGATGGGACTGGTGAACGGCCTTCTTTTTAAGGGGGAGAGGTGGAGAAAAGGAGGCGGTGGGAGTGATGGGAAATTGATCAATGCAAGTGAGAGATAAAGACTTCCCCTCATATCCACCACCGTCTCTTTTGTTTACAGTAATTATACCGAGGTGTCATAATTAATTTAGCCTTTGATGACCTGATATCAGATTTGTTTGCTCCTGTAACCCGTTTCTCCTCACCTCCACACTTCACATGCTGAGTTGGGCTTATCTGTACATTCCTAGAAATCGACCTTGAGAAGCCACCAGAGTGTGTGTGTGTGTGTGTGTGTGTGTGTGTGTGTGTGTGTTGGTAAGCTGCGCTAAGCTTTTTTTCTATTAGTTACAGCTAGCTGGGCCCACCCTGCTGTAGGGGAACACAGCACATTACAATTGAATTGAGACTATAGGATTTGGCCCCACAAAAGGGCTCTTTGGATCACTGATAGCGTGTGTGTGTGTGTGTGTTTGCTTTATGCAAGCAGGATGGTGTTGCTCTTTGAGCGTGTCCCTTAACTAGTTATACATGAAGTTTTGAGCTGTGCTTGAGTGTGTTACTGATGGCTCTCTCTGTGTGTGTGTCCATAAACTAGCCTTCACAATAGTGCTCAGTCATGAGAAGTCAGTTTGCCCGGTGACCAATCTCCAGCACGCAGATCCGCACTGCAATCCACAGGCTCCAACCGACGGCGAAATCGCAGTCAGCCGCCATTTGTCTCGCAGCTAACGGGTGCGCACGCACACACCCAGACAGGGTGGTTTGTTTTTGTTTTTGTGGCAGTGAAAACAGGGTGTGATTAAGCATGTAATTAGCTGTGAGCGCTGAGATTTTCATCAGGTTTCTGCTTCTGTTTGGGCTGCGGTGGCAAAGCAAGCTGCTCTGACCTGAGAGAGAGAGAGGGGGAAGGAAAGAGGCGCATCAAAGTTTGCGAGTTCGAACCTTCCCTTTGAGCCTCGTCCATCTGCTGCGGACATGCGGTCCATGTCATCTCAAGGCTGACCTTATCAGACACTGAAGCTGATTGAACTATATTATGGTGATTTATTAATTAACTGATGGACTGATTGAGCCTGAAACAGAAGGAGCTTCTCGTTTTTAAAAATTCTCCTTCAGTCTCTGTGTGTCCTCTGTCGAGCGGATCAGCTGGCCAGCTCTTCCTACATCATCCCTCCTTTTATAGTTTCTTCTCGATCTATACCAGCAAAGGCTTGTCGATTTTTGAAATTACTTGAGTTTTACGATCAAGAGCAAAACCTTTATTGGTGCCTTGCTTTGAGGAGCACAAAGTCAGAGCATCCCATACAACGGATCATAAAGTGAGCACATGTTCAGTTCACTCCACGCACGGAGGCGTCATCTAATTTAACTCGTGATAACTGATTAAAAGCCGATGCCGGTGGTGACTCAGTGATGTTGCATTACGCCGCTGCAGGATCAGGTTTCCCCTCCTCCTCATCGTCCTCTCTGCGGCGCCGGCCTTCCACCGGGACGAGCGCTTAACGACCGTGCTGCTGCCGCATCGTCTGTTTGTTTTGCAGGACGGACGACACGGAATCAGCAAGCAGTCGGCTGGTCCAGGGTCAGAAGAGATGAGCGTCCAAAACAGAGCATGTTTGGGTCACATCCCGGACTGAAGAGAACAGACAGAGACAAGTTTTAATTGCACCAGCAGCACAATGTGGCTGATATGATTTCGTTTTTTTGTTGTTGCTCAGAAGCTAAATTGTGAGATGTGTTGCAGAATGAGTTTGTTGTGGCATGAATGACTCTCGGCGTTGACATTGGGCTCAGAGGTCAACCCCTGTAAGTGCTGCGTGTGAGAGGGACAAAAACACATGTCACTTGCAGGAAATTAACATGTAGGTGATGAAGACTCGCCAATTCAGTCCGTTATTATCCTCAGCCACCACACACACACGCGCATAGCATCATTAACCCCTTTGCTGACCTTTGACCCGACCCCTGTGATAAGATCCCCACCGATTCCCTCCAATCCTGTTATGAGCTTTACAAACGCTGCCTGCCTGAAAAGATAGATTACCCGTCGAGAGGAGGAAAGAAGGAGATGGACGAGAACAGAGATGGAGGGAGACGGAAGAGAGGAGGGTTTCAGCAGACAGAGGTTATTGGAGCGATTGTTCAGATTACAGGAAGTCACAGTCGGAGGATCTGCAAAAGCCTCGGCCGGTATGACAGTCAAGAGTAATGAATTTGCAGGAAATAATGAGTGTCATGCCTCACATCCTCCGTGGCATGTGACAGGAAGAACAGGACTACAAGGAGGAAGATGGAGGCCAATTTGTTGCCTCCTAATGGGTTCCACGGTGAGAGTGATTGGGGAGGTTTGACCTCGTGTGCAGAAGCGAGCGTGCTGTTTATTACGCAGGACTCGCGCGTGTTGTAACGAGCCAAGATAGAAAATTAACGGTCACACGGTGGCCCGGGAATTAAAAAATAGGAAAGTGTTTACAGGAGAGGAGCGGGAAAGAGATTAGGACAAGGTGATAAGGAAGGTAACAGGGACGGGGGATAGGAAACAGAAGGACGGACCGCAGGAAAGTGTAGTTTTAGACAGCCAGCCTTTCCAATCTGCTGCTGAGCTGGGATCAGTGTTCGTTAAGTGCTAATGAAGCTATTGAGAATGTCGTCGGAGACGCTGATATCATGCTGATGGATTCGGTCCAGGAGCAGCAGAGGGGGGAGGGGGAGCTTCAAGTTCCGCTGCTTTAAAAAAAACAAGAGCCGCTTAAGCTTCTTTCAGCGAGATGATCAATGTTATTTACTTCAGCCGTCAGTGGTCTTAATGTTCCGGCTGATCGGTGTCAAAGACTAATATTGTCCAGCTAAGTAAATGTCTGGTTACACCGAGGTAGCAGGACACACGATCAGACCGTCAGGAGCTAGAAAAGAACTCGTTGTTGAAGTTATCACATTTGTGTTCATCTAATAAAACACAAAGATGAACGTGTGTGCGAGTCTGACGCACCTGAAGCACTTTGTTACAATGCGACCAAGGGTTCAGCTGTGAGACACGTCAGAGAGATGAAAGCGTCCGGGGTAACATACATTATAAATGGAGTCGAAGGCGTCCACGAAGGGGGGCTGTAGAGGACTGACAGATCCAGTGCGAGGGGGGTGGCCGGACACCCGACACCTGACCCCGGCAGACACAGAGGGTTAAAGCCTGATCAGTGGCAATTTAATCAAGAGGGATCCCTCACATGGAATAGTGCAAGGGGTTACCAGTGCTTAAAGAGATTGAAGTCTACGCGTCGGAGGGGTGCCGACAAAGGACAGAGAGTCTGATACAGTACAACAACCTGCAATGAAAAACATGAGTTATGGTGAACCAGGACTAAAGTATCCTCAGTGCTTCACAGCACCACTGGCTCCTTTTCAACCAAATTTGCTATGGAATTTAATAAAATATCCATAATTCAATGAAAGCAGTGATTGTTACTTGTATGATTCGATATAAAAACTATTATAAAAGGTCATATGTTACTTGTTGATGACGAAAATGTTAAATTACTTTTCATTTTTTTGCAAATCTTTATATTTTCAAATATTTTCGAAATCTAGTAAACATTTCATTTCAATAAATTACTGTGTTTTCACCCCCTACTACATTCCTTACTAAATATTTAATTTGAATTTCTATTGAGCGAATATTTTTTCCTTCCTAAACTGAGTTTTACAGCCATATTTAACTTTTTTTTTTTGGATTTTAAGAATAGCGTCATAAATTAACATGAAAAAAGTTTTAATCTTCTGGAAATATCAGAATTTTACAGTTTTCAAAAAGAGGCAATGTCCTCTGAGTTGTAATTCTTCTTCAGAATAAACACAGTTTCTTCAAATTGTTTTCAAAGCCCTGATACCAATGATGATGTGTTGCTGATGTGCCAAAAGATGAAGAGCAACTTCACAAAGTTCTCTGCCTCCCTCATTGGTGCTGAGGATTGTTCTCCTGATACCCGCCCTCGAAAGTAACGCCTTAAAATGACCAATTCCTCATAATATTATGACATTTTTTTTCTTTTAAAATCATGACTTTATCCTCGTATATTTCTGACTCTCTCATATTCTGAGTTTATTTTTCTAAACATGATTTAATTTTCAAAGTCTCTGATATTGTTTTTTTCTCACTGTCTAACCCAAGTATTCTGTCATATCTTCTTGCTATGACTGCATGAAATACAGTAATTACACGTTTTTTAAATCATTAATTTTTTCCATTTTGTTCGTTCATCTTCTCCTTTCGGTGTGACACAAACCCAACAACTGAAATCAAACTGATCTCATCCTGTAAACACTCTCAGCTTCCTGACACTCCCGCTTTCTTTTTCCATTCAACCCCCCAAACATTTTTCCTTTCTGTCCTTCCTCGCCGCCTCAGCTGCCACCACTGCTCTTATTTCTGAGCTCTGAATCGGCTTTCCCCCTCCGATCCCATTACCCAGCGGGCCCCGCTACATGCAGAGTCGAGGCGGAGGCTCTCCGCTGCTTTTAGCCCACCGCTCCGTCCTGTCTTCATCCCTCCGTCATCATCCTCGGCCCCTCTGTCACTCACAATTTCTCTTCTGCCCCTCAAGCTGTTAATGTTCGCAGCTTTAACGTGGACGCTGCTGCCAGGTTTTGTGCAGTGTTACACTAATACGGCTTTTGGGTTGATACTGAGCTTACTATTCTTAGACTTTTAGTTCAGGAAGTTGTTTTTTTTTTTAATTTATTCCAGTCGGAATGACCATAAAGATGAGACGAGCTGCAAACAAACACAACACACAGCATATAACACATTCCCAAACATTTTAGGAACAAATTTAGGATGATTGCGAAAAGCTACAGCAAATTTTAGTGAATTACCACATTTTTTTGACTATCTCTTGATTTATTGTGTGCCTATCAACCAGATACAATAAAGAGGAAAAATTATTCAATTTTTAGTAATTATTCAAAATTTTTAAATGATACATTTTGAGCAAGTAATAAAAGAAAAAAAAAAATCCCAAATCTATAGAAACTATTTGTTGTCAGATTTAATGATCAATCAATTTTTAAGTTTAATCAAACAGAATGCTTATTTAATTTCCCCTCAGTTTGCTGCCGCCAGGTCAGCACCTGCCCCCCTCTCACATTTCACGCCTCTCGCCCTGGATTGGCTGCGGCTTTATCCGCCGGCCAGTGGAACAGTCCGATTTAGCCTTGAATGCTAATCTGGCAACTATTAAGGGCGGTGCTTAGTGATGGGGGGTGGGGGGGTGATGTGGTCGTGACCCTGCTGCTCAGAGAATAATAGGCAGGAAGTGCAGCCGCTGTCAGAATGTGCATGTGACACACGGGGCCGATGTACGTGCTGATGAAGGAGGCAGACGTTGCCCACATCCTGGTGCACCGCAGATAGCACGGCAGATACAGTACACGTATAGCGACGTATAGTTGCACGTATAGTTGCTGAAGCGACGTCGCACAGGCAGTAGAGCTCAGATGCAGGTCTGATGAATCCATCACGGCCTGTTTGGCCTAATGTTTGCCTTTCCATCGCCCCCGTCATTAGCCTCTAACATGCAGGGAGACGGGCAAGGGTTCACCTGGGCACTTTAGCCTCCGCGCCTCCAACGCTTCCTCCTGGCCGAGGGGTGGAGCGCTGGAGGGATTGATAAAACCAGATTATGTTGCAGACTGACATAGGTTGGCTGGAGGTGTGCAACGGATCTTCCAGCAGGAAGGAAGGCCTGCAGATGGGCTGGATTCCACGTGGTCAGTGACCCGGAGGAAACCTTGAATTAAAGTAAAAAAAGTGACTCAGTTGGAAGGCGAGCTGAAGACTTAATTTTAAGCTGTTGCTGTGATTTTTCAGCACAGGGTAGACGCTGCAATCCAATGCTAGTGTTAGGGTTTTATCTTTTTGGCAGTCAGGAACATTTACGAGGGTCATTATCAAAGTTATGATTACATTAATGTCACGTTCTTGCTCAGCTTTACCATGTGACGCATGAAACAAAAGTGAAATATTTCTTTTGTAAATTGGCTGCATATGTCCTGTTATGTCATCGTAAAACACACTGTCCTTCCAAGTCTCAATGTCAGTATTCATTGGAGCGCTTTTAGCTTTTATTACAGCACCCATTGGCTGTCATGTTTACCTTCGCCATGAGTTCTAGGGTTGTTGTTTTTAGGATTTGATTTCACAGAATCATCAAACGACTTTTGATCTGGATCATTCAGGATTTTTTCTGACCACCTTGTTCATCCTTTCAATTGGGCAATTTTAGACGTTTCTTTCTTTTTTTTTTTTTTTTTTTTCCACTGTTTGTCGCAGGCCAATCATTTGACCCTCGTGAAGCAGAATAACATCTTTTCCGTGACAACTGGTTTGTCTTCCAACATGGTCGTTTAAGAAATGAGAAGCAACTCGCTGCATCAGTTTGGGTTGAATAACCCGTTGCCAGCTGAAACACATCAATCGCCTCAGTAATTATCCAGTGGAATGCCCTTACCTATTTGCTTGGTTAAATCAAGGTGGGGACTTTTTTAGAGGTAAAAGTGTGCAAATGATAACGATGAAAGTAAATCCTACATGTCAAAGGGTTTCACCTTTTGAAGGCGGCGGTGGAGTAGTCAACAGAAATGAGACGAATGAGCACCTGACTGAACTCTCGAGTGTTTGTCAGTTGAGACTGCCAGTAGCATCGGCAGCACTCAATAACACTTGTATTGACTGACGGCCAGAGATCATTTGTTGACTGTGTGTGTGTGTGTGTGTGTGTGTGTGTGTGAGAGATAGTGATGGAAATACAAAGGAAGCGAAAGACTGTGTCTGTGTGTTTGCTACGAACAGGAAGACAGGTCTTTGATGACAATGTGTGTGGTTTAAAGAGGAAGAACAAAGAAAGCAGTGTTTAGAAATGTGTGTTTTTGTAAGTGAGTCGACACGTGAGTCTCTTCATCACTTCCTGTTGTCCGATTTCCACCATTGCAAGAGTCCAACAGAGGTGAAGTTGGACAGAAATTCTCCTAAATTTGGCACAAATTGGGCTGAATCCCTCACATAAGTCATGAGTAGATATTTTAGTAGATACTTCCTCCCACCTTACTTCCATTCACAATGACCCGCTACATCATAAAATCAAATCAGTCATATTTTCACGAAATTCAGTCATTGTTCAACCGATGAACATATAGGAAACTTTGCAGTAGGGACTCAAATTCAAATGTAATTGTTGATATTTTAACTGCAATATGTTTGGATGTTTTCGCTATCGGGAACACGCAGCACCTGTGTGAAACGAGCTTAGCATTCGTTAAAGCCTTCGTGGGACTTCGGCGAGGTGCACACAGCCGTCAGGAAAATATCATAACTCACTTTCCCAGACATGTGCTTAGTCAAAGCTAAAAGCCACATCTCCAGAGTGGTGCCAGAGCTGCACGGAGCCTCTGATATGCATTTCAAACAGACCCAGCAGAGCAGCGTTGTCGGTTTTCAGCGAAGACCACAAAGCTCCCAAATGAGGAAACGCCCCAACAACGGATAGTTTCAGTGTGAGCCGGAGTAGTCGTAGTTTAGAGAATGACTCTGTTTTTTCAATACCTTGTGTGCATTGTTCTCAAAATGTAAAACTCATTCTATCCTAATTTAAACACTAATAAATAAGGGCAAAGGGACTGGCGCCGCCTCATTCAGTGGTCATGTCCTTAATGTGGTCATTCAGGAAGAGGGACAGGACACATACGCTCAAACCAGACACAGTTTAGACACAGAGAAGAACAAAAGAATAAAGACGTTTCACTGCTTTGCTTTCCATTACGATTACAAACTAAATCAAAACTGAAACCCCATATCTGACACCACCACAGGGCTCAACAATGAGGATTCTTTATCTGCCCGTGGCAACAAAACTGCCAAGTTGGGCTGCTAAATGTAGCAACTCACTTGCCCGATAATTAAACACACCATCCAGAGCTGATGGAAATGAGTTGTCACGACAAGAGCAGACAATCACGAGAAGGTATCCTGGAAAGACTGACTTGTTTTATGTGGCACTGATGGCTTTATTTAAGTAAAGTATTTTGAATTATACACACTAATACACACATCCTGGAGCACCAGTGCTGGGAACAGCCAATACTCAGTGGTCCCTAACTGGCCTCATTTAAACTCGACAACGCACACGTGTACTTTGACCTAATGACTTACTGACTGGTTGTGCGCCTGATTGCCTGCTCACTGAGGAAATTAAATAAATTTTCAAAAGCAGATTACAAAAGTTCTCCTCATACACTCTCATTCTGCTGAGGCTTGTAAAGAAGAGACACGAGCAGCCAATTTATGGAAATCCTTCATTCTTTCATTCACTGAAGCTGTATGTGTGTGTGTGCATGTGTGTGAGACATTTCACTCATGTAGATCACTTTGCTCTGTCATGTGGAAGCAGGAGTACATGAGTTAAAGGTCACACACACACACACACACTTGTCACTGGAGCTTTTCTGATTAGGCTTGATTGATTGCATAATCATCTAAATTCACTTTAAGATGCGTGTGTGTGTGAGACAGAGAGACAGAGAGAGAGAGAGAGAGATGGGGGGGGGTCATCTGCGTCTGGCAGCAGCTCCTCAAATCACCAGCAGCCTGTGGAAAGACTTATCATGAGACCTGAATAAGAGTTAAATATAGACGTAGACACACACACACACACACACACGCAGCAGTCTGTGTATAAACGAGGCATCTGAATGAACCACTGCACTTATCAAAGAATCAAATTGGCATTCCATTTCTTTTTTTTCCTTTTCCCTCTTTCATCTTTCATTCCTGCCAAGAAAAGAGAAACTCCGCAGGGAGCCAAGGGACGAACTCTCTTTCTCTGAGTCTCCGAGGACCCGGCCGAAGGCCTGGTTTATCAGGAGCACGTTTCATTTCGGAGAAACAAAATCTCGAGGACTGTATTTCCTTTTTCTCTCTCCTGGCCCAGCATGTCTCTCGCTTTAGACTCACGATGGCGTAGACGAGTGGCTGTGAAGGGTGCTCTGTGTGCAAGATACAATTACATCCACAAAATATTTGCAAAAGAAGATTTGATTTGTGCTTAACTGTGTGTGGTTGTAAGCCAATTTCATTATTGGGCGGATGGGACAAATGCCACAAAGATGTAACTGTGGGGTTGGGTGTTTCCCAATTTTCTACCACTTATGAAATTAATAAATTAGCTAAGCAATAGATTATTATCAATAGAATAGAATACGAGGTGACCAGATTATGAGACACACCAGCCTCAGCACTTGACAAGAGGTTTATATAGAGAGCGCGTGATAAGCTGCAGGTTTGAGCCTTTGGAAGAAGGAAACCAGTTGAAATAGAAGACAGCATTTGCTGTTCCAAACGTTCCTGAATGTAAAGCAAGCTGTTGCTCAATCAAGGAAAAAATATATATTTTGGTGCTCAGTCAAGCTTCTCTGGATAAATAAAGATTGGACACCATGAAATAATGATTTCCATTGATCTGCTTCCTGATTGAGCTTGTGAGTGCTCGCGCTCTGACTTTGTACCTCAATAATCAAACAGCTCATAATTGGCTTTTTGTGGCCCTTATTAAACATGGAGGAGGCGCATCTTTTTTGTTTGGAGCAATTAACTGCATCGCCCCTCCGTTGGCCGCAGGAAAAAAGGAGTTGGGAAATTTGAAATGGTGCAGCTTTCCTTTCTCATTCTCTGTCAACGAATTGCTCACTGAGTCACATCATGTCATGATGAAACATTAGTTGTTGGCATAAAGAAATGAGCTCCATTTTCTGTTTTAAAAATATGCTGTGTTTTAGCTGAACATAACCTCGTGAGCAAGATAGATCTGAAGTCTCTGATTCCTTCTTTATTTATGTTTATATTTTTACATTAAGAAGTGATAAAAGAAGATGGGATCATAGTTGCACAGACAAAAGAACAGCTAAAAAACACTCTGGAAAACATAGTGCTGAAACACCGCGGCAATTAGCGCCTGGCACCAAAGATGGTGAAGGAAAAAGATCAAGACTCGACTGGATTACCACTTGCAAATGGAAAATAAAAATCTCTTAATTGCGTGTCAACCTTCATTGCCCGATCCGTGATGTTCGCGTTCAGGGCTTCCTCGTTTATGGGGATGAGTCCATAAGTTTGAGCGCCACTGCGGGCACATCTCACTTCTTGTCAAAGTGACCTACAAGAATGTGAGAGTTGAGGCAGTGGGACACTTAACAGAGTCCCCGGCCTGGCACTCTGCCTTATATCTTTCATGTCACTTCAATGTGTGAGGCTGGAAGGTGATTACAACTCTCCATCCGGCTGCTCTCATCACCATTTCTCAGCTATATGGCCTCCAGGCTGTCGTTTAACCTTCACGTATACCCCCTCCTCATTTTCTGTATGACAGTGATCCGCGACGCCTTACTTTGGATCATTTAATGTCCAAAACCTGGTTCAGACGAATGTGTAAATTCTTGCTAGTTTCTGATTACATTCTGCGTACAGTATACTATGCAGAATGCCTTGGCTGTTAGCAGTTTTAAGGTTTTGACAAAATTGCAGCCAAATGGTCCAAATGTTTCAGCCCGTTCTCATCCACAGCTCGTTAGATATCGACTTTGTGTCTTGGTTCCGCATCAGCGTCAGCCTTGAACCGATGTTCTGGTGTGACACACTTTCCCAACAAAAAAATTGCCAAGAGGGGAGACGGTTGGGGCAGAGTGGAGGGTCAGAATTCCCAACCAGGAGAACACGGTTGCCGTCCCATTTAAAACGGAGCACCACCATCATCTCCTAAACCTAACAAAGTGGGTTTTCTGCCTGAACTTGACGCTGCATCAGGATAAGGCGTGCCGACGTCCAGAGACGATGAAGGGAAGGCTTATTGTGTCGGCCCTGGACGCCAGGGGGCTAATGAGACATCAGGCAAGGCTTAGCACTTCTGCAGGTGATGCCAAAGAGTACCGTACTTGTCTGGATAAGATGCAAAGTTATACTGGATGTGATCAACGTGATTAATTTATTCAACATAGAAAATGACAAGGCTTTAATACCTGTTTTCTGTAGCTATCCCTTTTCCTAAGCCTAACAGCTAAAAATGAAAGCACATTACATTATAAAGTGCCCCCATCCTTCTGAGTAACCATCCTTCTCTGACCCAAATAGTCACTTTACATTAAAACTATTGATCCATAATTGTGTCACTCGCACAATCCTCCCCTGCCGGCAGGATATCGGTCAAAGGTTGTACAAGATAGTCTAATGTTTCCCTCTCTGATGTTACTATATAAGGCTGTATTAGTTAGTGACTAAAGACTTAAGTTTATCTCTGAAGACCGGATGGGCCCTCTGGAAAAAAGGATCTTAAAACCTAACCATTATTTGAAAACCACCCCTTAAATCATGAGGGTTTTCTAAAAACATGCATGAACGTTGTATCTGGTTTAAATGGGTTATAGTGCACAATTAGCACAGAAGAGTGGAAATAAGTAAGAGGGATATCTGAAACATTAGTGGAAACTTGATGTTTCGGTGGTCTAATACCTTTAGCAGCTCAGCTGGCTACCAAAATCTTTGAGGGTCAAACCAAACTATTCGTGCAGCACAGCTGTGCACGTTCCAGCTAGTCTGAGAAGTCATCTCTCATATTCATGGGAGACGTATATTCGTCTCTCCCTTCACCTTCCTGTGATCTGCAGCTGAGGGTTGAGAGAGCTTGACCTTGTATGGTGGTGATGGTGTATCTGTGTGTGTGATGGAGTGTGTGTCTCTAATTGGAAGTTTGGACAGTCCAGAACGCTGGCGAGGACTCAGCAGCACACGACCTTCACATAGGGTTACGAAGGGCCTGCCAGGATCAATATGGCATCACATTATTATCGGAACCGTGAAGTGATTGGTTTATGTGAAGGATTTTTTATATTTATCACCGTATGTAAATCTGCCACAGTTTATGGCACAAAAAACTCAGCACTAGTTTTATCTGGTAGAGTAAAATTGTTTCCTAATGTCTTAGCAGGTATGAAGTGTGTTTATAATAAAACAGCAGAGAAGTCATGTATAATGTACTGTAAAAAGATGATATGCATACTAAAACTATTTCAAGAAACGCGTTATCGTACATCAACCAACTCTCATTGGTTAACATCCAACAGTATGCTGATTTGGATAGCTTACATGATAAACATCAGTATGCAGTAGTTCAGTAGAAGTAATTGTAGGTTCGGAATCGGGGCACAGCAGATTTTCAGCCAGTTAAACTGGAAGGCTAAGCTAACTGGCTATATATTGTGATGTTTCTTCCTGTCGTGGAGCTCCTCACTTTTAGCTTTTAGTTGGTAAAAAGCATATTTCAGCTCCACCCAGAAGACTGAGCATGACCATTAAGATAATTCCAGCCCTCAAGAAGTTCTTGTGCAACTATAATCCCAATGTGCTATTCATAGAAAACCAATGGAAAGACACAGAGCGTTACCTCAGCCCCATGGTGACGAGTCAAACAAGCGATAACCCTTGAAAGTGTGTGTGTGCGTGTGTTTAAAGATAGAAGTGAAGGATGCAGACCAGCACATCCACATGATGGAGCAGAGTCTGGATGGCCTTTCCATATCCACTTGCTCGCTTTAGCCCGGATAGCTCTACCACGTGCAGGCCTGCTATTAATAGTGCAGGTTTAGCATGCGATTGTCCTGGCGGGCTTTATATGACTGAACGGGCCAGTAGGTTTTTCTCTGTTGTTACTAAGGCACATTAACCACAAATGGAAATCCACCACACTTGACTTCTTTACGCCCTGTTCCCCCATTACCAGTAATAATAGCCAGGGGTGCCCCTTATAAGGAGGGACTAGTAGGTAGATTTTCTAGGTTTCATTTTAGACGGATTTAGATGAAATCGATCTCTGGGCTACTTTTTTTGTCTGATTTCATTCGTATTATTTCTTCTGTGATTTAAGATTGCACTTGTATTTCTGTGACGGTTACGTAAAATGGATGTTTTCCTCTGTTTATAAGACCCATTAAACTCAGAATGAACTTAGTGTCATTTCCCTTGAAGTATGCCCATTCAACGACTTCAAAGGTGTCTATATTCTGCAATAATTTCATGCACATTTGCTTAATCTGCCCATTCTAATGCGCCGCTTAAGTCTTAAAAGATTTAGACAAAGACACAGCGAGTGGCGTGTTTCATTTCTGAGATGCTATTGTGTTCGTGCCACTGCCATTATAGTTACATTCAAACACAGAAGAATGCGCCACTTCTTCTCTATTTTATTTCCCTTTTAGCAAGCATAACACATTTATTTTTTCCCCAGGAAGGAGCGCTGGGAGGTTTTATAGAAAAAACCAAAACAAATAAACCCTGATTTATATTCATACTTCAGACTGTTTCTTAGCTTCTTAGCGTCTTCTGTAGCTTAAGGCCACGACAGAAGGGAATGCTTGAGGAGCCCGAGTGAGCTTTTGAAGTTGGTGCATTGAGAGGTTTTTTTTATGGATACAAACATGTTCCACTGGGTTAATAACATACCGCGTTTGAACCAGTGCAGGAGGCCACTATTTCCCTGAAACAGGAAAAAACTGGATGCCTTTTTTATTTATCGTACAAACTAAACCTTCCCCACAGGACAGATCACAGCTCTGGCCTTTGCTCAAACCTCACCACATTTGTTTTCCTGACAAGTATCTGTTCTTGCAGTCATATGATAGGGAGAGACTTGCGTTTCAGGGGTTGATACTCAAGTCACAAAAGACGGACTTAACATTTTGACTGCCTACGCATGAGACATCATAGTGAAAATGTAAGTCTCTCAGTCTCGAAACCATAAAATAGGTGTGATCCCATGAAAGAGCATTAGTTATTAGCTGTGAGTGCAAATGCTGTGAGGACTTGAGGCCGATTTATTAGTCATTACTTATGATTCCATAAACCAAGGTCTTGAAGAAAGCCAGAGATCCAGTAGCTTATTTAGATCTTTCCTCATGTTGTTTTAGTTGCCTAAACATGGTCAGAGCCACTTTTAGACGACTCGCATCCATTTGTTGGCTGTTTTTTTTCACGTTGAAGCACTTATGTGTGTTTCAAGTGATATATAAAGCAGCCGTAAAGCTCTGACACACGTTGACTCTTCTGAAAGATCCTAATGGTATTAAGCCACAGTAACATTGGTGTAGGCTGAAATGTTTGCTGCTGCAAATACATATTCCTTTAGTGAAAAGCAGGGATTTATCAGCTCATTATTGGATGCATGGACACAGCAGACTGGTATCAGTGTATCGCAGGGGTGGGGTTTAATGTTGTACAAATTCACTTCAGTCATGTGTATTTCTTTGACACAAATATATCAGTAGAGGTTATTGCCCAAAAGGTTACTATATATATCTTTTTCCGTTTCAGTGACATGTTCTGTTTAGATGCAACACAACCGGGAATCCAGGAAGTGCGAGTATTCATGTGTGTTTCTGAGCTCACCAGCTTTTCCGCCGACCGTGAGAACGTCTGAGGTCAGAGGTTACTGCCCTCAGACAGTAAAGGTACACCACAATGCTCCTGTTAGGAGCTTCATCGTTATTCAGTCAGCGTGGCGTTGGGAACAGGCCCCCGCCGCTGCTGAGAGGACGCTCGAACAGGCGCCACGTGTGCTGTTTACGTGCCCTGTTAATGCAGGGTCATGTGTCGCACGGTTCCATGTGGGCGGCTGCACCAGTGTTTCTCAGTACGAAATGGGAAAATCTATATCGGTGTGCGCGCACGTGCGCTGTGTCGTGTTTCCGTCCAGGTTCCCCGTTTTCTGGTGCAACATGTGCGTCTGAGGTTAGGAATACGTGCGTCGGGCCCAAGGATGTTTTTATCGATGGACTGGAGAAAAGAGACTGAGTGGAAACAAAGAAATCGATCAGCCTGTCCTCCGAGTTTATGACGAGAGGAGGGAGGGAGAACGATGGAGGGCAGGAGGGAAGGAGAGGGACGAGGAGAAGACAGAAGATGGACGGAGAGGGAGAGTGCGCGGGGAGGAGAGGGGGAAAGAGAAATGGGAGAGAAAAGATGGATGAGGAGATGATAAAAAGAAAGGGAAACAGGAAAGTGGGAAGATGGATAGAAAAAAGGGGTAGAGATGAAAAAATGAGAGAAGCAAAGGGAGCATTTGTAAGTCAATGAACGGAGAGAAATGGTGATGAGGAAAGAATATAGATGGATGGATGAGAAAAGAAGGGGAAGAGGAGATTTAGAGGAAATGGATGCGAGGAAGAAGGCAGAGAGGATGCTGGTAGGCGGAGGAAACAGGTGAAGGAAGAGAGCGAAAGAGAGAGCAGAGAAGAAGAGATGAAAGAGGAAAGGAAGGATGTGTTGGAGGGGGATGAGTCAGGCACACATGAGGGGGATGTGAGCTGCATGCTAACACACACACACACACACCTCCATCAGAAAGTGGAGGGATAGGAAGCAGCGAGAGGGTCTTATAGAGGGCAGCCTCTCGTCTTTCGTCTCCTTCCACCTTCCTTCTCTATCGAGTCTGTCCTCCCCCTCCTTGTTCTATCACTCTTTTTATTCCCCTTCTTCTGAACCCCATCTCTTCGTTTCCTCATCCTTCCTTCATCTATTCTCCATTCCTTTCCTCCCTGCTCCCTCTTTTCCCTCCACTTTACTGATTGGCTCTTTGATCACGAGCGTGTTCCTCTGCTCTGTAATTTATGAAACGGTGAGTGATATCAGCTCATCCATTCGTTGACCCAAATAAACACAAGCAGAGTGGGAGCGCTTGTTCTCCGAGTCGTGCAAAGTCCTCTAACAAAGCGCTATGAGCAGCGATCCAGAGTACGGCACGAGAAAACCATATTTTCTCACATTTTCTGGTTGTTTGGGGAGTGGAACGAGTGTGTGTGTGTCTGCACACATGACTGGTGAATATGAAGTATTGTTGAATGTGATAGCATTATTTTGAAATATTTAGTCAATTATTATGATGACGGACGATGACAGTAACAATTTAAGGGTATTCAAGTTGAAACAGAGTGAAAAATGATGAGAGAAGAACTGCAGGAAGAGAAGAGAAGAGAAGAGAATGACTGATCATGGCCGAACAGAGATAATGATTCGATTGCAAATCAGTGATTCATGTATAAAGTTTTAGTTGACTTCTTTTGTAAAGTTCTGTTTGTAAATTGATGATTGGTAACGACAGAGGAAGAAAAAGCTGAGACATGTAGTGTCCCCTGTAGATCATTGCACCAGTGTTTGACTGGGGTGGCTAACTGCTGCCTGATCAAAATGTGATGATTAGTCCTGTTTGCTAATTCCCCTTTGCTTTTAAAAATAAACCATTCTGTTCAATAATCTGTTAATGCAGTGATTTCGTTCACACAATGGTTAATATTTGCTACAAATAAGTTGCTAATTCCCCTTTGCTTTTAAAAATAAACCATTCTGTTCAAAAATAAGTGAGCACCAGTATTGTTATCTAGCTATGCTGCATAAATATATATATACAGTATATATGTAATAATTTGAGTGCAGACATGACTGACTTTACTGCAACTCAAAAAACTACTCAAAAAAAAAATTAATTTTAGAGTTCTGTGTAATGATATTATATTTTGTGGTTAAGCTACTTGTGAGGATGTCACTTGATTCAGAATATTGACTCATAAGATTCAGGGACAACATTGACACAAATGTTCCAGTAAACAGTGCTCTTAAAAAAAAAAATCCCCCCAAAAAATCTTCTCCCGATGCTTCATTCCTTTTATAAATTTTCCTCAGTCTTCTTCCCTCTTCTCCTGCCCACAGAGGCCAAAGTCGCTTCCTTTCACACTGAGTCATACACACACACTTCTTGCTTTTCTGTTTTTTTCTGTTTCCTCACTGACGTGGCTCACGTTTGAATCCAAGCCACGTGTTGTGACTGCAGACCACATGGCCGGAACATTATTCTGTAAGATCACATGCTGGGGCTTTAGTTTGAGTTTCCTTGGAGCTTTTCTATAGTCCTTGGGCATGTTCAGGGAGTTGTTTTTTTAAAGTTTAAGTGTGATGTTAAGAGCATTTTAAGATCCTTGGTTTCACTGTGTCTCAAGGTGGTTGTAGAGGTTCTTAGTACCTCAAGCAGGCTAAAGGGCGCATTCATTCGGTCATCCTTGACAATTCCTTTGGAGATATGGGGGTAAATTAAGGAACTTTAAAGGGGTCCGGAGAACCTTTGGAGTTTCTAAAAGTGAGACTGATGAACAGGGTACCAGATGTTTTAGCTCTTTCAAGGTTTTGGCTATAATTGATTGTTTTTAGCTGTTCTTGAGGAAAGTCAAGTAGCCACTGAAGACAATAATCATGTTTAAGGAGTTTCAGGTTTCTTTGAAAGGGGTCCACAGACAATATTTGTTCTTTTGAAGGTTTAAGGGATTATTGATAAGTGTCTGGACATTTCCAAAGGAGTTTCTTTGGGATCATCAATATATTTGATGTAGCTATGACAGGGTGTCCATCCATCCATTCATTTATTCATTCATTCAGTTGAAGGGGTTCTTAATTTAAATAATAGATTCTAAATTGTCTCAGTAGTCCTGACATAAAGTTTCCTTAACATTTTGGTGCCGTGAGATAATCTCCATTTTTGACTGTAAGAAATACAAAAACATGTGCAAATTAGATTTGCACACCCTCGGGCAATGAAGAGGAACACATCATTTGAAGCCTTTATAAGTCACAGTTTGTGGTGATCCACATATAGATAGATACTGATAGATAAGTGCTGCTGTTGTGTGCAACATATTTTCTGACTAATTCTGCATTGTGCTGGGACAGATGCCCTCACTGGTTTCAATGACCTCTAACATAAGTAAGACTCATTGGCTATAATTAGTAGCTGTTGAGAGATGAGGAGAGTTGATGAGAGACCCTCATGACTCCAACAGTGAGCAGTGTAATAATATAGTTTATTGCACATAATGGAGGCTTTTATCCAAAGTGCAGCACTTCAGCGGCATACATATTTTAGAAAGCGTGGCCCAATGGGAACTACGCCCTTGTTTCTAACAACTTCACAGAAAACACGGGCCTTGGCAATCTCATCAAGGGAACAGAATCATTTCCCATGTTTGGTAGTGTATGTTTCATAGAGCACTGGTTACACAGAAAACATATCCTTTGTGATCGCAGTGAAAGTACCAGCCAGCAGTGACGCGCGCAAGCTGGATTCTCACCAAGGATCTCTCCAGCTGTGATCGGCACCTCCAGTTTTTTGGGTTCCTGTTCTACAAAGCGACTTTTGTACTGTTGCGACTTTATTTTTTTCTCAAAAAAAGACACCGCCTGGGAATTCTGCTCTGATCTCAATGTTTGACTAACGTGACCTTTTCCCCTCTCTCTGTCTCTTTTTCCGTGCTCAGTATGGGGAGGAGGAGGTGTGTTCGGACCGCTTGGACACTGACTTTTCGGACATCGACCTCTCCCAGCTGGACACCAGCGACTTTGACAGCGTCAGCTGTCTCAGCGAGTTACAGTGGTGCAGTGACCATCCGGCAGACGCATCCCCAGCCTCCATCCAGTACAGTACAGCAGATGAGCTGTTTGAGGTGAGGAACACCAAGATGCAGCTCAGTCGTGCTGTACAAGTGGTCTCTCTCTCAAATCAACCCTGGACACATTCACATACTCTACAAGCGGGAGGACTGTTATCAAGAGGCATCAAAAGTATCTGCAAAATCTGTTTATGTATAAACCATGTTCTTCAAACTTCACCATTGAACCAAGGTTTTGTATTTGGACTTCGAGTGAAATTTGGTTTGAAATTTCTCTTCTCATTCACTGAGAAATTACTGCAAAAGTACAAATGTAGGCACAAACAAGCACGAGCAAGAAAGGAACCCGTTCAGCAACGATTTCAAGAGTGTTTCATGTTTGAGGCTAATCCACATAGTTGGCACCCTGAAGCCGTACTTTAACTGCAAAGTTGTTAAAGCCGATTTGACTTAGGTGAAATGTTCTGCTGGACCCCTCAACACAGCAACAACGATTCAGCATGAATGAAAGTCACCCTAAATGACTAAAACCACTGCTTAATGATGTGATGACAACTTTAAAAAGTCAAAATGCTTTAACCTGACGACCTTACGGAGGTGCTGAGGGATTTCTGTTCTTCAGGTTGGGATAAGGTTAATGGTTAAAACTTTTAACTTGTAATGCTTTGGAATAATCTTGTCTAGTCCTAAAATGTGTTTTTGTTGTGGATCTGCAACAGCAACTTTATTCATTGTTTTGTTATTGAAGGAAGTACAGTAAACTGCACTATAAAGAGCTTCAGCAACATATGAGACCAAATTTGACATACTTACTTATTTACCACAAACACCTGGTCGGTTTGTACAGCAGGCCTGAAATCATCCACATTTGGAACATGCTAACTTTAAAGCATGTTTCAGAGGGCACTGCCAACAACGGAATTGCCCGGTACGCCGTGTGTAACATGGTTGTGGGAGCAATCCATTCGTTTGGATCGGTCCAAGGCTTCTTAAATGCAGGGCCAATGAAATCCCTGAGGCTCCAGGGTAAGGTGCCCTTGGTGGATGAATTCAGGGAACACCCCTCTATGTCTTGTCTGCATGAAAAACAACCCTGGATCATCGATCGCCTATAGGCTCCCGGCCCCCACAGTGTCCTGTGGTCGCATTGCAGAGGCTGAACTGAGCTCATCTCGATCATAAAAAGACGGCAACCAAGAGATGAAATAACAGTTAGGTCCAGGTTATCGGCTGTGTAATGTATATGTGCTGGTTGGAAACTCCTCTGATGCTGCGGTGCATTGCAGGGTATTGGTTCGGTAAAATGCATGGTTGGACTGCAGATGAAGTAAACAAAGCCCGTCTGGCTCAGTGTCTCATTGGGTTTTAATTCTCATTTTGATCCCCGTGAGCTGATGCCTGAAACGCCGATTGCCATGATGCAAAACATTTGTTTTGTCGCATTAAATTTATCATGAACATTGTCTGGTTATCGTGCTCACTCATAAATAATTGGATCTGTGTAAAGAGTCCAGTATAATAAATATTGAACACTGTCCACTGTATCACCTCCAGACATTTTATATAAAATGGGACTTTTCTCATCTTTCTACATCTCCGCTACCACCCACTGTTTCCCTGACATATTATATTTAAGCCAATATTGTATTGATCAGCCTATTACATTTATCCAACAGTCGGATGGGCTTTGGTTATAAACACGTGGAAATGAATAGAGTGACAAGCAGACTAATGAAGCCCTTGGTGTCTTTCTGTTGTCCCTCAATACACTTCTTACTTACAGCAGCGTATCAGAATCTAATTCCGTGTTGGGCGGGATTGATTCGTGTTTGCGTGCAGAATCGCTTTATTGAACCTTGGAGAGTGGAGGGAGAGAAACGGATAAAGTTAGAGAGATCAGGTTAATTGTTTTTTATCACGTCAATAATAAAGCTGCTTATGAAGCGCCTATGTTTTCAAGTAAAAATTCAAACATACCTTATGCAGACTCCTTTTCTCTCTTGTTTTCTGTTTCTTTCCTGGCTTAGTCTAAATTATTACCCAGGAAGTCTTATTATTATCCATGTGATGTAATTAATATAATCAGCTGTGCTTTTGAGTATACAAACATAACAGCAGTGCAGATAAAACCCTTCTGATCTAGACAGGTGAAGACACAGAAAATGGAAAAAGAGTCAGAAAACAGATTTGAATCCGTTGCCTCTAGCGATGGAAGTCAAAAACAGGTATTATTATCTAGAGTATCACTTTATATCCCGGGAACTTTAATTTTGACTCCGCTTACTTATGACTTATATTTTTGACATCCTGGAGAGAATTTCAATCCAAAATCGCAGCAGCCGGCAAAGAGAGCGCGAGGCAAGTAGCCTGGGAGAGACAGAGTGAATTTAATTATAAACAGTTCGGCAGGCGGGAACAGATAAAGCCGGATGATAAAAGGGAGAGAGAGATGAATGGAGCTCGGTGGCTTCCCGTAGGCCAGCCATGCTATCACCTCTCCACCAGACCCTGCTCTCAGCAAGATGGCAGCTCCATAACAGTAAACAACCCCTGTGCGACTGCAACAGAAGGGAGGCGAGGATGGGAAAAACCCCAAAATGTAACTATATTTTATTCTGCCAGATCTCACAATTTGAAATTTTCAATGCAGACTGCGAAGACTGCCAGAAAGCATTTAGACCACTGATGGGACGGGTAAACGTTATGAGAGGTGGACGGTGCCAACTGGTCAATAACATTTTTCCATTAAAGTCCTGCTTCGGCAAGCTCGTCCGGTGTTCTTTCTAACGAGGTCAAAGGTCAGAGCTACATCGTCCTTACCATGTTAGATAGAAAAGGAATGGACTCGAATAGTGAACGGAGGAAGAGGAGGGAGGAGATGAAGAGGAGGATTCAGTGGATGATTACGCAATGACAGCGCTTCCAAGGAACTTTTTTCCTGTTGAGGACAATATTTTCCAGACAAAAACACAGGGTTATTATCCAACCTCCGTAATGACTCAATACGGAATTACTCAAACGTGTGTATTGTTTTCGTGTTTCATGCAGGGCGGGGTTACACTGCAAGTTTAGGAAATCTGATTTTTTTTAAAAAACACAATATCACATTTGTTTTCAGTAGAAACAAACTGTTTCCCGCTAAATGGCTGGTATTCCCTGAAAATACTGGGTGGAAAAACTGCTTATTCATTTGTGTTGCTTTGGAAGTCCAATTAGCCGCTGTGTTGTCTTCTTCTAGCCCAACTTAGACAACAAGTAATTTGAGACAAATGACTTGGGGGGCCTTTGCCAAAAGTTGAACACCATCATAAAAGGAGGAACTGGAGGAGATAGATCAGAATGTATTGGATATTTGGCTCTGGGTAAAGATTTAATTTAAGGAAGGATGCTTTCAGAAGTTCATGCTCATATTGGCCTATAAGTTAGCAAGATGAAGAGTCAACTTTTTACCCCCAAACTTTTGCAGCCTCTCCTTGATGTCCACAACTTGTGCTATACATTAGAGACTTTGCCTTTAAACTGCTCACTGGTTATATTCTCATACGTTCTCACTGTGTTTGACCCCTTCCCTCTCAGATAGAAGAGAACGCGGCTCTGCTTGCCGCTCTGACCGACAGCTTGGATGGCATCGTGGATGCCGAGGTGGGCGGGCTGCCTGTCTTCCCCGCCCTGGGGGAGGAGCCTGACCAGGAAGAGGAAGAAGAAGACAATCTTCTTCTCAGCACTGAGGACTTAAGCCAGTCCCTGGGCGTCGAGGCAGAGGACCCATCCCTGGTGAGAACACTTATTATGGGCTATAGACACCTCTGATCAGAACCCTCATTCCCATCTCCCCCTGAGTGTCCATTACCTCTTTTTTGCAACGCATATCAGAGTGCTCTCCCATTTTTAATTATTTATATTCACCTCAAACACTCTGTTACTTTTTTTTTTTTGTCACTCATCTGTGAATCAAAAAGTCTCTCACAGCTCAGAAAAGCGCCGCCTGTTAAAGTGGAGCCTTTCATACGTGCTTCAGACACCATCCAGCCCCCCCAACCAGTGCTCCCCGCTCTGCCTGTCCTTTCCCATGCTCTACCCTCTCTTTTCCCCCCAGTATCTTAATCGGTGTCGCATTTACTATCCTTGATGTTCCCCCTGTTGGCCGGCGAGGTTCAAAGTCTGCCTTTAAGTCCAGGAAAACAGCGAGGCGCTGAGGCAAACATCGACCTTTCATCCTACATGCCTGTTGTATTTCTGTTTTTCTAATGACCAACGTGTCCTCAGGAGCTTGGATCAGACCTAAACTGAATAGGAATTTGGGCAATGAGTTGAATCATGATTCATGTTCAGTTAAAATAAGGTCAGTGCTAGATTACAAGCAATGATTTAAATGGAGTGTTGGGTTAAATGGAGGGTCTGCACAGTGAAAAATTGTTACAATGGACATGTTGTAATGTCGTCACATTGCAAGACCTCAACAATTACTTTGGCAAGCGTAAGGCTGTCATAATAGATACAAAATGACAGCCCAATCTGTAAAGTTGCGATGGAAGGTGATTGCGGATCAGCTCCAGGTTTGTGAATCAGGGATAACAACAGCCGAAAGTTCTCACAAGTTCAGTTATCCAATCATGGTGGTCTTCCTGCACGTGCTCCAGGTTCTGTTTGCTTGCTTTGACGACCCCCCTTTTCACACAGTGCTGCTTGATTCCTCTCTGTCTCTCTCTCACTAGGCCCCTATGCGTTCTCTGAACCAGGCTTCTAGGAGCAAACCTTGTTTTCATCCCCTGTTATCAGCCTCTGCCTGCATCGGAACCGTACCACCCCCCCAAAAACACACTAAACTTCCATCTCATCATACAGGTCCAACAAAATGCTGTATCATTTATCAGTGAATATTTGTGCCCTACTTTCCCCTCGGTTCACTGTGCTGTCAGAAGTATGCAGGCCTGCGCTCGGCTCTGGAGCTTAATTGAAGCAGGAAGCTATTTCACTGAACAGCTTATGATTACGTCTGTAATGTGGCCGTATTGCACTTGTCAAGATGAATCCAGCCTGCTTCCTTAATTTGACTTAAATTTCGCAGCAAACAGGGCTGCTTACAGGGTCTTCTTGTGCGCACTGATTTAGTGGCCGCCTACAAAGACGCTTTTGTTTGGCGGCATAAATATTCACCGAGCTGCAGTGGCCTCCCGTTTGCAGTTACACACCAAGTCATATACAACAAGTCTGTCAGCGAAGGTAGAGGAGGTTTGTTAAGCTGTACAGTGAAAAGTTGGCGCCTCTTTGAGCTTTCTCAGAACATTCCCATGATTAATATGTTACAAGTAGTGACTAAACAAATAGGAAAGTTGCATATGTTGTTTAGCACTGATCACAAATCACAAGGCAGATCTGCAGGTTAGATAATAAAAAATTTAAAATGAACATTTTAACCTTGTGAGCAGGTTGAGTTCTTGGTATGGCCGGTATCTGTAAACCACTTTTGGCCAGAACTCCTTACCAGAGTGACAATGACCAGATGAT
Source organism: Mola mola (assembly GCA_001698575.1). Classification (NCBI taxonomy): domain Eukaryota; kingdom Metazoa; phylum Chordata; class Actinopteri; order Tetraodontiformes; family Molidae; genus Mola; species Mola mola. Next base: position 1,114,757 of record KV751331.1, on the reverse strand, counting down.
GTTGTCTCCAGCCCGACCATGACGTCGACTCGCTCCACAACTATTGGATGCTTTCCCATGGAATATTGGTACAGATATTTCTGTGCATCTAAAGATTAGAGTCTAATTACCTTTGTGATTTCCTGACATTTTATCTAACCACCATAAGATCAAAGAACACTTTCAACACGTGAAGGAAAGGATACGAAGAGATCAAAAAATGTGCCTAACCTCGGTTAATAAAGCATAGTGCATTGAGCCTTTGTGTATTTAAAGCCGCGCTGCCACTGTCGGAAGCACGACAGGATCTGAGAGGCATCGGAGAGATAAATGACCAGAGGACGGGGCATTCCTTCCAAATTGGTGTAAATGATGATGACAGTAATGACCTTAGATCAGTGCAGGAGTAAGGATAGCCTGGCAGTTGAGGAATCCAACAAGATGCCAAGCCTCAGAGATAGAGCCATTAGTGTGTGGATAGCGCTGTGCTGGCATAGTAACAGCAAACAGGACGCAGCGAGACAGAACAGTTTTTTGTTTTTGTTTTTTGTTGCTGGTAAATGCCATGGTGGCATTGTTTAGTCCAAAAACAAGTCAGTGACACAGAAGGGGTCACGCCACCAGATACCAGCGTCTTCACTGTTGTGTGGAAACACTGTTGCCGGGCGCTTGTGACTGCCCTGCCCTTGTTTCACCTTCAACACTCCTTGGCTATCAGTCAGCTTCTGTCAAAATAAGAATGAGTATTTTGGTTAATCAGTTACGCCTGCCAGTTTTCTGGGTGTTAGCCTCCATCTGAGGAAAGACGGTGAAGGTCAATGAAGACATTTTAGATCCTTTTGGGTAGACACAGTCTTAGATTTTGATTGCAAAAGCAGGTCAGAACCCTTCATCATTCTAAACTCGGAACTTTCTCAAATGACTGCAAACCTATCATTTGCTTTACGATTGAAATGATTAAGTTGAATCTAGAAAATAATTTTTACTATGCTTCCAGGCGGGAAGGCTCTGACTAGCAAGACAAGTCCAGCTTCTGTTCATTTTGGGGGGTTCAGAGATTTTATCTTATGAGATGTCAAATATCAATTACACGTTAAGAAGAACGTCCTGAGCGTTTTGTGCCAAAGCACAACAGTTCTATTAATGCAGTTGAAAACTTTTGTCAACACAGTTCAAAATGCAGCACATTAATTGAGAAATGAGTGCCATTTTTGGGGTTTTGGTTGATTTTGAAATGATGTAATGCTCCATTTTCACTGTCTCTGTTTTCAGTTCACCTGTAGAAGCCACTTTACCGCAGTAATTGCAAGCATGTCACGGTTTAGATTACTGTTTACACCACTACGAGCGCCTATGCTTATACAAGACTGCCTCCATGACCGGGTGTTTTTACTTTTTCCACATGGTTAAGTGATGTTTTCCACTCTGTTATTTTCCCACAGCAGTCCAAAAAAAAAAAATCTTTTAAACAAAAATAAATTCTATATACATTATATGATCCTGTACCCTCGCTCCATTTCCATAGCTTAAGCTATCAGTGGCAAAAATAGCACCCTGACATTCACATTCACTCACACAGAAAAGCCTGTTGTAATGACATTATGCCGCTTACTCGACTGAAGCCGCCAGATGTGTGTGTGTGTGTGTGTGTGTGTGTGTGTGTGTGTGTGTGTGTGTGTGTGTCTTACTTCCATCAGTGGAGTAGTTTACTATCACATGACTGATGTTATGTCACTCTCAGGCCTGAATGTGGCGCTGCCCTCTACTGGTAGAACGTGATGCTGCAGCGTGTCCCTTCATGTTCTGCATAAATGTCAGTTTGAAATGTTATTAACTTGGTTGGATTCACAATGAAAGATATCCACAATTTATTTATACGAGTCATAACTCTAATTCGGTGCAATTACATTCTTGGTTATTGATTTTTATTTCATGAGACACTTACACTGATATGTAAAGACCATAAACGTGAAAAATAATGAGAATCTGAATGTTTGATGATCCCATTGGGGAAATTTGCTGATTACTGCAGCTCAAGTGTCAAAGCTAAAGCAAAACATGTATACACTGACTATAAACACCTTTGTCCAGATGTAACCACGATTAAATATTTTAGATATAATTGCACAGATTTTGGACTGCACAGGGATAACTGCACTGTTTAATTTGCACGGTTTAAATAAAAAACTTAAATATCACAATAAATGTTTTGACTTGCTGTAAATTAGTTAGTAAATGTATCTCATTTTAGCTGATAAGTGGAAAAAGCAACCTGATTATATCCCATAATAACCTGATATCATTAAACATGTCTTTCAAGGAAATCAGACGGTTGAAAATGCATTTGGGAAACAGCTTTCAGAGCAGCTGCAGTCTCTTAAATCTGCTACACGGAAGAGCTTTAGCAAGCTAAAACAAAGATAAATAATAATAAATTCATAATTGGAGGCTGCAATTGTAAATAAGATTGATCAAATTGTAACTAAGGCTTAAAAACACTCTAGCAGATACAATTCTAACAGCTCGCCATGTGTATTTATTAAGATTTTCTCTCTCAATGGCTTGAACGTAATTTTATGAGCCAACCATGTTAGCAAATAGCAACATTTGAGCCTCGTGTAACTGTCTCTGTTTGTGTCTGTGTCTCTGCCGATCTGCCTCGCGTTTGTGTGCGTGTGTGTCCTTCTCTGCCTGTGCGATCGCGGTTGCACCTCCGCTTTCTCTTGTGTGTGTGTCCCACCACAGAACAAGGCCTCCATTGATGCTGCCAGCGGAGCTCTGGAGGGCGTCCAGACTAGAGTAGAGTAGAGCGTAGAGGAGCAGAGTATTTGAGCGGCCCGATCGCTGCCGGAAAGCTTCAGTCTTTCACACAGACACAAACCTTCAGTCTCCTCTTCACTCTCTTCAATGGGACTCTCAGAGGAGCGTCATCGCACACGCCGAGCCAAGTTGGCCTGCCCACAAAGGGCCACGGTGGCCCCATTAGTCAGGCAGGCAAACGTCCTCATTCATTTGACCCAGATAGTATTGTGGTTGCAGCCAGCTCTGTTGGGTGGTGATCCACTCATTAAATCATTACAGTCATATACGATATTGTTGTAAATAAAACATGGTTCCACTGTGACACCTGGGCAATGACTTGCAGCTTAACGGCAAACCACTAATGTTGTAAACAATCTGCTTTCAGAGAGGTGTTTTCCTCAGATTTACAATGTCTTTCGTCATGTTTTCATTTCTTATAAAGATGTTTACCAAGTGTCCTTTAAAATCCCTCTCAGTGTAAAGCTGAACACTGTTACAGCAGGTCTGGTGTTTATAGATGTTGATGGTGCTAAAGATAATCAGTAAAGTCAGGAAGTCAAATTCAATTGAGCACCTTCTAACACAGCATAAAAAGTGCTTTACAGCTGCCAAAAACACCAAGTGGAAAATAATGAGAGATAAATAATGGTCATTTGTTAAACAAGAGAGCTGTTGATACATAAACATGAAATATTTGTAGTGAGATTTACATCTAGTCTGTCATTAAGGTGAATACTCTGATGCCCACTTTAGAAAACCACCGTGGAGAATATTTGTCTCTGATTGGATACAGTTCTTGTTTCCAAAGCAGTTTCCAAAGTTTCTGTAATATTCTCAGTTTTCTTCACTGGTGTCTCCTGGATAAATGAATATTCTGATGGTTTATGTTTTGGCCATTTACAGTTATCTTCTCCTCTGTCACTTTGGTTTCGTGGATTTTAGCTATAATCTCACAATAACTATTATCCTAAGGGGCCCCTTGCTTGGGTCAGAAGCAGAAAATCAAAGCTACAGCGAATTCAAAACATCTTTTGTGACCTGCAGAATTCTGCTTCATCTGCTGCTCAGGCGTGAACATTTCTGGATGGCTGCGTATTTGGTGAACCGTCAACCCCATCATTACCAGCCTGGAGTTGATTGTGTTGATCACACAGAAAATTAATACAGAAACAAACCCAATGTGAAATGGAAATCCATCAAATTTTTCTAATATTGTTTGTATATTGCAAAATAAAACAGAAACAAACAAACAAACAAAAAACAAGGCCAACCCTGAAAATGAAAGGCATTTTAAATTGGACACCCAGAATATTGCCATGATTCTAACCTAAACTAAACGTGAACCATGCGAATCATTTCGGACGACCCGTGCATCCCACGGCTCCTGACCTCGTTACTATCACATCTGTATTTTCTACATGGTCTTCTCTTGGAGCAAACGCAGCGCAGCTTAGTGTGGGATTTTCTCCCTAAGCTGATTTAAATCAGCTGATAGCCCTGTCGTGTGGCTGGGCCCTGGAATGAACGGCTGAATAGACAGATGAAAAAGGAGAAAACAATAAAAGGAGAGTGGGGGAATGAGGAGTGGTTGTGTTAATATCCATTTGAAGGGTAATACCCAGGATTCCAGAGGGTTTTATTCAGTTTCTGTATCTTAACCGTGGTTTCCTGTTTGATGTGAAGGGTGGATGAGTGAGAGCTGTGGATGGAGATAAAGGAAGAGGGGCAGAGTGGAGGTTTGGATGAAGCTGAGAGATGGGAGGAGACGGCAGCAGAGATTTCCAGATGAGAAAGGAGAAAAGGAGCTAAAAGACGGGCTGTGAAAGAAAATGGAGAGGATAAGACAGGGATGCCAAAGAGAGCAGGAACATATAGATGGATTTATAAAAAGACACGTCTTAGTGGTTGGCGGAGAAAGGGAGGAGCAGAAGCCGTGTCCAGCGTTATCGCAGGGAGAAGACGGCTGAATCCGGCTGGTTAATGGGAAACGTGAAGGTGCCATGTAGCTGTCAGCTTTAGGGACGTGATAAATGTACAGCACCATAACCTCTCGGCCTCATCTGCACATTATTCCCTTGTGCAAACATCCATCTGTGGCGAGCTACCAGCCGACAGTACAGATAGAAAGGTGGACGGGTCGAATGTTGGACGCTTCCATTTCAAAATAAATCCTTTTTTTTTCTTTTAGCTCTTTTCTGAATCAATGTGTATGTAAAAATAAGTTTAAATATTTTATTACAAATGTACCTTCATAACCTTCGCTCAGTGACAAACCCTCCAGTCCTGAATCCTGAATATCAGTTCAAAACTTTCCACAACCTTCCAGAATCATTGTACTAAATCTGTCGGTCGCAGCCGAACTGATTTCTCTCCTCCTCTTCCTCCCCAGCTGAAGAAGCTGCTGCTGACTCCTCCCAACGTGCCCACGGGCAGCGACGCACACAAAGACAGAGTCCACGTTCACCGCTACAGCAACAGAAGCCTGCACCTACGGCCGGTCAGACCTCTGGCCAAGGTGAGCCGCCACACCCTGTCCTTTAAAGGTGGATTCCCCCTGCATTGCTCCTCCAGCCCTCCTGGGTCTAGTTTAGAGAGAGTGAAGTCGATGCACCGCTGTTGAAACCCCAAACACGCATCGGTGGGCTGAGGGTTTGTATCATATTTTGTGGGGGTGTAAACTTCTCTCTCCTACGCTTATTCGATTCAAGGACGCAACTTTTTTTAATGTAACAGATACAGTACCTAACATTTTTTTCTCATTATAAGATAACTGCTGTTTGAAAATGTTGAAACTATAAATAGCCCAGCCCGGGGGCCTGAGTTTGGCAGTGTGGGGGAAACTGTTGGAAAATGAAATTGTTTTAAAAAAAAAAACAAAAAAAAACACACACTTTGCACATTGCAGCTGATGAGAAATTCCAAGCCCCTCTACGACTCAAGAGGGTTCAAACTAAATTTTCACTACTAGTATGAATAATATGTCAAACAAACCCCAGGAAGGGAGACAATAAAATACTGTTGGACAGAAATGAGCCATACTGTCTAGGTCAAAAGGCTTCCTAACAAGAAAACAAAAGTGTTTCCTTCTATGTGGACTCAGAGAGGTAAAGTGAGCAGCAGTAAAGCAGATGTTGCGATCACCTCGGAGCGCGATGAGTTGTAGCTGGAAAGCATCTTAATCGTCTGTTTGTGCTAACATCCACATACTCCTCATGCTAACTAGACTTTTGTCCTATTTTCCACCTTTCTTGTAAAATCCAAACATCTTTCAAACCTCGACTCGAGGGCAGCCAGGAAAGAAAAAAGCCGCAGACATGTTGTTATCTCGGCTCCGCTGCAACAACACGTTAGCGTGACTCGTGTCAGCCTGTCTTGAAGTCAAAGAGCGAGGATGCTGCTGCCAACCGATCAGCTGCGGTGCAGATCGGTTAACCTTTACACCCCTTATATAGTGATTACTATTTTTTCAAGCCTAACTAATCGTAGAGCTGCTGAAAGTCTATAAGTGATTTCGACCCTTTAGAACTCGTATTGGCTAAAGGCTCTTCCTGACAGGAACAGGAAAGGAGAAAGCTAATTTTCCAAAGTCCAGTCAGCAGTTCCCCTCCTGCTACAACCTTCTTTATTTTCCAAATGATGGATATCTCATTTTAGGTGAAAAACTCTGTGAGCCTTCACGCCTGCAGAGACCCTCCAGCTGCCGCCCATGATAGATGTGGTGTTGGTAAGACGAGACAATCACAATGGCTACTGCTGTATGACTTAGCAGTAATTGCATAGCTGCTAGCATTGTGCTTCGAGCGGCCATTGATTACAACGCCTATCATTTATCTTGCACGAGCATGAAAGCGTGGTGAGCCCTCACATACCCTCTGGCTCACGCTGCGAGCCCAGAAAACACCGAGCTCGTATCGCTCACCTCACTGTGGCTGGCAGGCTGTGTTTGAGCTGTAGGTTTGGAGTAGTGCGGCTCTGCTGCGGCACATGGCTGAGCATTGGCTGGCAGGGCAAGAGGGTAACAGTGAATCAGAGTCTCTCTCCCTCTCTCTCTCTTTATGAGCTATATAGAATAAGCCATTTCGTTGCAGCTGCACATTGAATCACCCCTCACAAAACCAGAAGCTGGATTTACTGCCGCGTGCTAGCTCTTCCTGTATCCAGGCAGGAAACTGAATTGCTGCATTCAGCAATCCGTTTTTGTTTGTTGGAGGATCGTTTTTTTGTGTTCCTACGACGAACCAAAGGCAGTGAGATGAGATATTTCCAGCACAGTTCGATGGAACATGTTTAAAATAAGCCATCAGTGTCAGTTCTCCCGTCCCTTTAATTCTTTTTCAAAGGTTGTCGTTTCATAGTGATGTCAGTAGACAGTAGACAGTATTGCTTTGTTTGCATCAACGTTACTCTTGGATATGTGATAGAATCAAATATCTATAAAAGGCTGTTTTGTGGGCAAAATTATTTGACAATAATTTAGCAGAAATACTTTTATTTTTTTGTTGTTGTTGAGGATAACAAAAGCATAAAGTTGTGGCCCATAACTAGCATAGATGACAGGTGAGAATCTTTAAATTATATGGTGGTGAAAAGTGATATAAAGTTGGCTGTGATTTAACATTTTGAAGTGATATAATTTCTCAAAATCAAGTTTTTGGGTGAAAATTGGAAACCAAAAAACAGTGAGCCTTACATGCTTAAATATCCTCGGCCAACCAGGGAATTATTGAATTATCATTCCTAATTAGGCTCCCCAATTTTTTTTAAACAGTTGTTTTAACAGAAGTACCAATAAAAATGTGTAATTTACAGGAGAGGTAATATCAGGGACTATTCACACACTATCACATTTTGTAATCCAGTTCAAACAGGCTCCACAAGACCAGAGTTACACGTCTGAATGCTCTCTTCACACAAATGAATTTACGTATTCATGGTTGATTTCATCGGCTCTTTATTGTGATAACACCAGCGAGCTGCCACTCGTGGAAGAAGACAAAAACTGACTGCTATCAAAGCACTTTGCTTTCTATGTGGCAAAAACATTTAAGATACAATCTGCGGCGATGAAGCGTCAGACAGGTAACATGTCCGTGTGTCTCCGCCCTCA